>JANHFL010004595.1:48567-59011 GCA_032468155.1 Oxyrhabdium leporinum | reverse complement strand
ATAAATGTAAAAATAAATAAAAAAAATAAATAAAAATATTGGTTCATCATTTCCATAAAGGGAATTTACCCTTGCTAAGCTACAACTGAGGTGTAGCTACAGGAAAGTATGTCCATGACTAAACTTGATTGGACTCAATAGCCAGAAGACCTAATGCAACAATATGACCTTTTAAGAATGGGCAGTGGCTATGAAACTGGGAAGTCGTAGTTGGCAGGCAAGTAGAAAGAAGGTTACATTGGAGCTTTCATCTATCTTTTTTCCTTCACAGTCGAGATTTATCTGACCACCATGACAATTGAATAATGATGACAACCAGAGCTTTCTTTCTTCCTATTGTCTCATATCTTTTTTCTTTCTTTGCATCATAGCCCATATTCAAGTAGGGGAAATCTTTCTCTGATACTTTTTGTCAGACTTGGCATTTCTCCCACACCCCTCCAAAGAAGCTAGGATTACATTTATGTTTCTGAAGATCATGGAAATTCTGCAGTAAATGGCTGTGTGACAAGCAAGATAGTCTTTTTGCTAGAGATGATTTATTTTGTCCCTTCCTTACTCCCCTTGCAGCTGCCATGGTAAGGCAGAAGAATGTATTGGCCTCTGTCGTGCCCTTATGAGTGTTCTCATTTGGATGCTGCGGTGTGCTGCCTTCTATACAGAAAAGCTGAAAGAATTGCTGGAACAGGGGGCTGCAGAGAACCAGCTCAACATGTGCTTGGAGCGTCTGGTGAAAATCCTGGGGAGCACCAAAAATCGGGCCCTGATTCATATCGCCAAGCTGGAAGATACATGTATGTGGCCAGTGTTCATATGGGAGATACATTTTTTTTTAATTTTGAAAAGAGCATCATAATGCAGATTTTAATACAAAACACTTAGTCTCCAGGCTTCAAACTAACTTGTACACCTTGAATTAAATTGATGATAGAAGTATTTTGTTGGAATTCTTTATAAGGCTTAAAACAGCATAAGTTTCTTAGCAATCCTCAATTTTTTTGGTGTTTTTGGTGGTGGATCCACAAAACTTTATAAGCGTAACAACTATTCCCATCCCTTCCCTGAAACTCAAGGAAACAATAGCACACTTAATGTAGGTGCACATGCTTGGTTAGATTAAGATGAAGTTAGGACTTTGGATAGCAGCTGCAGATGAGTAGACTGAATTGATATAGAACAGATCTTTATACTCTTCTTTTCAATCCAGCAAAATTGCATATGCCTGCAAATAGGTGAGGTTGTTAGTAAAACCAGGAAGACTGGAAGTCTTATCCTTGTCGCTGATCCTTTTCATCACTATTCATGGGTATGAGCAATAAACATACTTAATAAGATTCATACTTATTACTAAGCCTTTTTTCTGCCCAGGTTGCAGCCTGCCAAATTTCAAGTCATTTTCTAACTGCTTTTGTAGGAGAAACTCTGTGTGTGTGTGTGTGTATGTGTATGTGTGTGTGTGTAAAGAATTTTCTAGAAGAAAAATAAATGAGATTTATTTTGGGTTGTTGGACAAACTATGTGATTAAAATGTAACCTTTATGGTGTTTTGTTTAGCTTCCTGGAGTGCAATTGAACAGTCCCTTGCCAAATTGGGAGACAATGTGGGACATATTAACAACAATCAGTTGCGGAATCAATTGGAAGAGTGCATTAATCTTGTCAAAAGGTGAGTTAACAACAGCCTCAGGTTAAGGAATAAACAATTTTCTTCTCCATATGCAAGTAAAGTTAAACCAATCTTTTCTTTCTTTGTGCCACAATTCTCTGTACAGTATCCCTACCATGCTGTCAATTCATTCAGAACAGCTAAACAAAACAGGCTTCCCCACTATACATGCTGTGGTGCTGCTAGAAGGAACCATGAATCTGACTGGAGAACCACAGCCTTTAGTCGAACAACTGATGATGGTGAAAAGGATGCAGGTATGGATGGATAATAAAGGAATTCTCAGTATCACTGTACTTATCTTTCTCTTTGGCCTTTTATAGATAAAATATGGTAGAATATATATATTTTCAACTATCAGTGAAATATTCTCTCTAATAAAAAAGGCATCTATGTTTAGCGTGTTGAGTAGAATTGGCTAGAATCCTTCTGATAAAAAAGTAGGTTTATACAACATACATACTCATGCTGATTGTTTGATATAGTACAGGGGTGTCAAATCTGCTTGCATTGCAGGCTGTATCGTGACATATTGCAATGTATTTTGCCTTTGCAGAGCCGGGGTGAGCATGGCCTGCACAGGCCGCCAGTTTGGCAGGCCTGATGTAGTATGTGTTACCCCAACCAAATGGCTTATCATCATGTGTGAGCCTATTGTTTCATTTTGTTCAACAATATACAGAAGCTAAATGTGTGAATAGCCACATATATGATCTAGCCATAGTCTTCTATTTGCCGAACTTCTATTTTCAGTATATGATGGAATATCAAATTAGGACATTTCACCGGTATTCATTCTGAGCTGTACAGCCCAATATTATTTTACTATATACGGTATTTTTCAGAGTATAACATGCTCTGAAGTATAAGATGCACCTTAGTTCTTGGGGAGGAAAACAAGAAAAAAATTTCTGCCTCTGCCTACCAGCATCCATAGGCATTCATCTGGCTAGTGACCTTGCAGCAAATAGCACACAGCCTGGTCAGCTTCAGCACATTATTGCAGCCTGATTCAGCACTAGCAGCTGATTGGCAGGGGGATCGGCCTCCCAGAATACCCCTAGTCAGTTGTTCCAGGCTGCAGGGATTGCCATGGACCATCACCGCCTCCTTGCCTCACGTTTTTGGCCTCTGTGCCTTGCATTTTTGGCTTCTGTGCCTCGCGTATTCAGCCTCAGAACGCTCCGTTTCAGACCCATTCAAGGCTGCGGGGATTGGCACAGCACATCGCTGCCTCTGTGCATCACATTTTGGGCCTCTTCACGTCGTGTTCTGGGCCTCCTCATGCCCCGTTTTTGGCCTCTGTGTGTCCTGTTTTCAGGCGGTTCCAGGCAGCGATCCCCACCGCCTGGAACCGCCCAAAAATGTGACACGGAGAGGCCAAAAACGGGGCATGCGGAGGCCAAAAACACGACGTGCAGAGGCTGAAAATGTAATGCACAGAGGCAGCAATGTGCTGTGCCAATCTCCGCAGCCGTGAACGGATCTGAAATGGAGCGGTCTGAGGCTGAATATGCGAGGCACAGAGGCCAAAGATGCAAGGCATGAAAGCGGAAATGGTCTATGGCAATCCCTGCAGCCTGGAAGAGGTCTAAAACACGATGCATGGAGGCAAAAAATGGCCGAAGGGTGGGGGCTGGTGGGTGAGCGGGGCTACATTCGGTGTATAAGATGCACCCAAATTTTCACCTTCTTTTAGGGGGGAAAAAGTGCGTCTTATACTCTGAAAAATACAGTATAACTATCTAGACTAGAGCGACCCACCTTTTTGAATGGGGCTACAGTAGAGGTGAGATTCAGCTGGTTCGGACTGGTTCAAGCGAACCGGTGCTTAAATTTTTGCGCACTTCAGAGAACCGGTTAATCACACCTCTGGCTGGCCCCGCCAACCCTGCCTGCCCCTCCCAGTTACTCCTTATCTTGCCTCGCCCACCTTTGCTGCTCACCTAGAGTCATGTGCATGGCACAGCTGCTGCTGATCTCTGGTTCCCACGCTTGCCTCGACCACGCAGCCCAGCTGATCTCTGTCTGGTGAGCCTTCCTTTGTTCCTTGCCTTGCTGCCTCCCACGTGGCGCTTATGGTCCAGCCCATTTGCCTGCCACCTTTGCGTCCGCATTGTCTGCCCGCTGGCAAACAATAGATTCTGGAGAGACAGGGCAATTTCCTATGTACTATACCAAGCCCCTTCCCCCCCCATATGCTGCCGCTAAACTCCTGGGTTCCCCGCACAAGCGCTGGAAGAAAGGGAGTCGATTGTGGTGGGAGGAGGCAGAGGGCGGGCTTTTCCACGGCTGGTCCTAGAGGGAGACAGATCATATGTGGCTCTAATTCTTAAAAAATTTGTGGGGGTTGCACATGTGGGGTTCTGGGGGAAACAGTGCCTGAGCAAGAGTGGAACGCAGATTGACTGGGTGGGGAAGAAGTACTGGACTTCCAGCACTCGTGCAGGGAACCCAGGAGCTTAGCAGTAGCATATTGCATGCCTTAACAAGCCCGCTGGTGGCCTCTGGGGTTTCAATGGTCAGCTGCAGCCAGACCTGGGCTTGGAGGAGCAGCAGACAGACTTCAGGGCGCACAATCTACCCCTCAAGCTCCTGATGCCCGAACCAGGAGACCTGGAAGAGAGATTTGCTGTCAGGCTGGTGAGCACTGACAGAGTGGGCTTTTTGCTTTTTTCTCCCACCTCCCCATCCCAATCCAGCGTAGCACAGACAGTCCAATGGAGGCGGAAAATGGGGCATTTCTGTAGGCCCTTCTCTTTTTTTCCCCCCTAGCCTCCTTTTGCCAGCATGCGCCAGGCAGGCTCAGCAGGCAATCACGATCTTTAAATAGGCTTTTATTTTGTCAGCACAAGAAGGGGGGGAGAAGGGGCTCGGAATGGTACGTAGGCAATTGCCCTGTCTCTGCAGCATCTTTCCACTTGTGCTATCCCAGCTTGCTGTGAGTGATGTCGAGTTGGCCATGCCCACTCAGTCACATGTGCCCCCCCCAGCCATACTCACCCAAGTAGCCAATAGGAATAACCGGTTGTTAAGTTACTTGAATCCCACCACTGGGCTACAGTGACATATGAGGAATTATTTAAGGAATTTCTTGGTGGATAGGCTGGTGAGTAAGACCATGACACAATCATATATCTCTTTATGTCTCCATATCTGGTACCTCAGACACACAATCTCCTTTCCAGAAATTGAAATGGAGGGATATTAGATACTTGATCTTCCATTTTTTTGAAGTTACTTTTCTTCCAGCAAATTAGGATTCCTGGTATGAAGGCCCTTGGCTACAACATAATGTTGATTCTCTTGGGTTCCATGTTCTGTCTCCTTTTTTTGGGAGTAGTGGTGGTATGGAACTTGCCATATTACCATTTCAGCTGTTGTTGTTTTTTAAATGGTAAAGCTTTTCCTTACCTTTTTTGCAAGCATAGCATTGATGACATCCTAAAATTTCAAACATGCCCATCAGACCACAGAGGTTGGAAGCCTAGAGTTTTTCCTTTCCATTTTCTGTGGAATGAAAGATGCATAATTGGCTTAGTAAAAAAAAAAGATGCTTCTCTTTTCAGAAACTCTGTTACATAACATTGGCTATCAAGTAATTTTTGGATTCTTGGCAGCAGTAAGCATTTCAAGAGAGCGGGAATCTGCACTGTTTGGTTGAGGTTGGGGTGAAATGGAATTTCTAGAAAAGCTATGGATAGGCTATACATTTACATATTTAGCTTATGGTGAAGCCTAGGTCATTTTGGATTATAAGTATTTTCCTTTTGATCAGACCTGAAGTTTTCTGTTGGTTTTTTCCCCCCCTGCTCTTGGTTAGCGTATCCCATCCCCACTCTTTATTTTGGAGATCTGGAAAGCCTGTTTTGTGGGACTGATTGAATCTCCTGAAGGGACGGAAGAGCTAAAATGGACAGCTTTCACTTTCCTCAAGGTAAGCCTAAATGTCAGAGAAAGACAGCTGGGCTTAGCTGCCTTCAGTAGGATTCTGACCGGAAGGCTATCATGAAGGAGTGTTCATGATAAACATCTGGCTTTCAAAAAGGGTCAGAGAAGACAATATCTCAGCAGGAGACTATGTGCAAGAAGTCCTTGGTTCAATTCCTGACATTTCCACACACAGAACTGCAAAAAATCTATTTATGAAATTTGTATTTATTACAGGCAAATCCAAATTGGACAGACCAATTGTCTCAAGTGATACAAAGCAGTTTCTTTCACTCCTAATAGAAATAATTGTTTAGTCACTTGTCTTTGTTTAATCCAATGGTATAATTTAGGTGAATGGAAGGAATTTAATATAATTTAGGTGAATGGAAAGAATTTAACTCTTTTTAAAATTTGTATTACTCCTTTACAAATATGGTTTCAACACTGTTTGCTCTTTCTACATCTTCTGCAAGTTTTCCTGCATTCTCTGGCATTGCACAAACCTGATTAAATATTCAGTGAATCTTTTTTGCATTTCAACTCATTCATGCTCACGTTGAGCTATGTTCACCTATGTAAATCTTTTCTTTGGCTACTTACTTTTGTGGATTTTTTTTCTTCATTGTAGAGTGTAGAAGAAATTAATTGTGGAATGATAGCAGTGTCAGGAGTGTATTCAGATGGCTCTTTAGCTTTCTGTATGAACTATGGATGCTTTTGTAAGTTTGTTTTTTGCTTTTTCTGCAATTGAAAAAAGTTACTTTTAGAGGAATAAGAATGAAAATGGAGAATGGCTCAAGCACATAAGCCTTCAGTGCTAGCTTCTAAACCAGGAGGGTCCTTACTTTGATTTCCTATGGCCTTCAGTGGGAATTTAAAACTTCACCGCAAGTAGTCTGTTCAGGTGTCTGATAAAAGATGTATTTTTTTGTTCCCTGTGAAGAGTAGTATGTGGGAGCAGAAAGATGAGGGGAAAAGAGAATGATATAAAGAGAGAGAGAACATGGGATTATTTTACTTATTTTTAGCTGTGACCCTATTCATCGATGGCATGAATTCCCCAGCATAAGGGAAATTGTTTACTTCTCTTGGCAACTCCAGGTCAAACTGTTCTGGGGACCTTGGTCAGGATCAGCTGCTCTTGGGGGCGGTATACCAAAGATTAGATGTTCTTTTTAAAGTACAAGGATATTTACAGACCTACCTGATCCATGTGGAAAAACTTCAGATACTATGGCAGAAATTATGGCAGAAAACTGAAGCCATCTTAATTCTTGATTTCAACTCTGCATAAATACAAGCTTTCAGATCTATTCTTTCTCTGTGTAGCTGGTGACATTCATTGCCATGTTAGTGACCTGAAGTCCAGGTGATTCTTTCTTCTTTCTTCTGGGCTGGTGTCTTTTGATAGTGTATGCAGAAGTCTGCATTAAGCTGCATAATATTTTTTGTAATATAAACATAAGCCAGATGGCTATGTCTCTCTTCTTCCTGGCTTTCTTGGTAAACACACCATGACGCTACTAGATTCCCCAAAAGAGACTCAACAAATTGCAACTTAACATTCCCGGCTTGTTCAATAAATCACTACTGCAGCTCAAGAACATCATGTATCCAATTGCCCATGTAGAAATGAATACATTAAGCATGAAAAAGACAAACAGATATACCCAGGCACAGCCTGTGGACAAATTGGAATATTATGGAATAGAAAGATAAGACAGAAACTGAATGAAAATAAGATTGAAGGTATCCAAGCTTTTCTTTATTTTTTTAGAGCTTCTTCACAATGTCATTGCTGTGTCTTCAAATGCTTATTCATATTCAGCCAATGTCATAGCTAAGCAGAGATATTAAATCTGACTTTTCTACCTCCATCTTATCAGAAGAATTTCAGATTTCTTCCAAGAATATAGACATTTAAAATTGCATGGCGTATAATAGAGAGCTCTTGTTGAAACTCTCCTGAGGCATTAGCTGAGCTACTTTAATGTCACAAAATGTTCACAAATATTATCATTTTGCCCAGGCCTTTGGTGAGTGGCCGAAGCTGTCTTTAGATTGTGCGCACTGTTTTCTTTGCTCTCCATCTGGTTTTGTCATTTTGCCACCTTTACTCTTCATTTATTGTTGTTGTTGTTTTCTTGTTTTTAATAATTTGTAAATCACCCAGAGTTGCTGGGAGTCAGGCAGCATATACATTTGATGAAGAAAAAAAGTAACCTTTTTGTTTTAGTCTTGATCAGCAAAAGTCCATTAAGGGTTACCAGAGAGAACAATGTATCTCTTTTAACCTTGATCACATAAATCAATTTGATATTTCTTCTTTTTACTTCTAACAGTCTTGATCTTTAGTCCCTTCAAATAATCTCCTAAAATGTGATTTATTTTCATTTTTTCTTTGTCCTTCTCACAGAAGGAGCTTTGACAAGCCTCTTTTGCAAATCCAATATAGGAAAATTAGGCCAGGTTTTGGTTTGTTATTTGTATAACCCTTTTAATTATTAAAACATCAGCTGGCTTTTTTTATTTGTGCAGTGTAGCACTTTTTTCCATATCATTCTTGTAGCCTATCATTTTTTAATCCACTTTCACATCTTACCTCGTATAATATGTTCTCTTATATGACATATTTTAAACATAGTCTATCTATAGAGGCAGACACTATTAAAATTAATTTCTGAACTCATTGTTCAAAAATTGTCATTCAGTATGTCCAATCTTAAAATATTTTGCATCCTTCTGTATTAGTAAGTCAAATTTAAATATTCCTATCCTTTAGTTGTAATCTTTAATGCCTTTTGATTCCCTTTAATATACAACCTTCAAAGTGCATCCTATTATTATTTTTTAAGTAGTTCAAAACACAAGCATTTTCCCAAAGGAAGGATTATTCCAATTAATTCCAAAATCTTATTTCAAATCCATCTGGAATTTTAGTGCATTTGTAAGTTTCCAGAATCAAAGTTTTAATCACCCCTTCGCTGTTTATTCTAAAATATTTAGTAAGTCTTTAAACTTGTATTTAAAACTTCTTTCCTTGAGTATTGAAGGAAATTCACCCAGTTCCATAAAACCTGTTGACTGAGGGTTTCCTAATAGCTGTTATCAATAACACTTAACAAACAATATCCAAAAGCGATTTGTCCTGACAAATTATGAAATTCCTTGCTATATTTTATTTTGCTTTCTATTTTTGCTTTCTGTACTTTCTATTTTTTAAAATTCTTTCTAGTTTGTATTTATTTTTATCTTTTTAATTGCAATTTTAAATAAAATTGACAAGAGGAGAATCTTTGAAAATGAAGCAATGTTTATAGGAGGAATGGGAATACGTAGATTTATATGGAAGAAACAATGTCAGATGGACATGAAGATCTTTGTATTATTAGGAGGACATAGGGGAAAAGACTGAGAACAAAGATTCCTAAGTGGTTAATTTTATTCTTTTTTTTTTTTAGATACCACAAGTTTTGGTGAAACTGAAAAAGTATTCTCCAGGAGAAAAGGTAAAAAATATACCAGAGTGACATTTGAGCATTATTTTAATGCTCTGTTTTGTTTCCTACGTTTGCTTTTTTAAATTATGGGAAACAGAAACAAATAGACTATAATGGAAATTATTAATTAGGCTAGTGATGATCATGTAAAGTGTGAAAGTGCCCATGTTAGTGACTGCGAAGAGTGAAGTCTCTATATTGATGAGTTTTGATTATCGGCTTGATTATTAGAACAAAAAAGAAACTTAACAGTGAGTTTGTGACTGACTTGGGATTTGAATCTTTATATTTATTTTTATTTTAGGAGGCCTTATGGTGAACTTTTTAAGAAAATTAAATGCTCACTAACAGCTTTTATTTGACTTAAGATTCTCCCTTTTGAAATTGGAAATCATTATAATTGGCTGCTACTTCAGCTCCTCCTCCTCTATAGACACACAAACCCAGCCTACCCTTCATAATTAAATTCCACTGAAAGCTGGAAACAATTAAAGTGTGTCTTTCCCAAAGCAGCTATCATTTTTTAATCAAAGGTAATTGCATAAAATATAGATAACAGTTTACCACATACAAAGGTAGGGGAAAAGAAGCAACCACTTTATAAAATTTCACTCTGCACACTACAAACAGAAACAGAAAAAGTTATCAGGATATCAAATGGGAAATAATTATTTTTAACCTCATTAAACATTAAAAAATGCATATTCTAGTTACTCTAAAATATTCAACAGTATGTCTTATTGAAATGCACTGTCTCAGCTTAAATTTATAACAAATTAGGGGTAGAGTTACCAGTGCTCAATTTGTAGATTTTTAAAGATCTAAGGGAGAAGATATTGTACTGTTGTGCTGTTGCAGGATTTCACAGAAGATGTGAATTGTGCCTTTGAATTCCTACTGAAGCTGACACCTCTCCTGGATAAAGCTGATCAACGGTGCAAGTAGGTCCCTTTCATGGTAACATCACAAACAGAAGACTTAGAACTTTCTACAGCTAATCCCCAGGTTATGAGCATTGATTTAGCACCCGTTCAAAGTTACGAGATAAGCACTCCTAGTGTTTATGAGCAAGTCCCAAAATTACGAATGTTGCAGCACCACAGCAGTTGTTTGCCCTTACGAATGATTGCAGAGGTCTGCAACATTCACCCTATTCCTCCCATCTCCGCTCCCCACAACTGCTTCCATCTCCCATCCTGCCATGCCAGACTCACTTACCTTACAAGATCTATCTCTTTTTTGCCGCGTTTTCTTTGATTTTGAGGGAGAGGAGAGTTGATGCAAGCTCCTGGGTGCTGTAATATCATGCGGGTTCAGGCACCCATCCTCTTTTGCAGAGACTGGG
>JANHFL010004594.1:1016188-1037929 GCA_032468155.1 Oxyrhabdium leporinum | reverse complement strand
CTTTCCTTTCCTTTCCTTTCCTTTCCTTTCCTTTCCTTTCCTTTCCTTTCCTTTCCTTTCCTTTCCTTTCCTTTCCCACAGATGGCTGAGGAAGGGCGAGTCTGAGAGAGAAGGGAGGAAAATACCCAAAGTACGTGGACAGTACTAAGAGTCACTTCACTCATTTTCAAGTTAACTTGTTAGGATGATTTAGTGTGGCTATTCAATGACGTCACTACCGATGGATGAAATTCGTGCGAAGTTTCTTAATTTCCCTTTTGTTGGCTCCTCTGTTCTCTCCTGGGAATTGTTGCAGTTGCAGAATTCAGGAGCAAAGGGAAGGGAAGGAATGGGAGGCTCTGCAGCCTGGTTTGGTGAGTGCTGGGTAGTGAACATTCTTCCCAGGCTCTGTTTCCTATTCTCCCCTCCCAGCTCCACCAGCTGGTCCCTTTTTCTGCTGCCAAGACTTTCTTTTTCTTTCTTTCTTTCTTTTCTTTCTTCTTTCTTTCTTTTTCCTTCCTTCTTCTTTCTTCTTTCTTTCACCTTCTCTTCCTTTCCCTACTCTTCTCTGAGGTGGGGGAAAGCTATAGAATCTCAAGCAAAAATAAAAACCCACAAGGTTCCATACCAGCTCTCTGCGAATAAACGTTGAAGCAAGGTCATAACTCAGAATCGCATTGTCAATTTATTTCAGACAACAGTCTCCTAGGTCCTCAAAGAGGCTACCTAACTTGTGCGAGGTTGACTTGTAGGAGGGTCGTTGGTATCGACGACTTCCTGTGCTTTATTTTGCGATAGCCATTACTTACAATGGATCCACGGAGTTTAATAGATTTGATTTCCCTTTGAAGTTAACGGTGCTGAGATTTTAAACAAAAGGTACAGATAATGTATTTTATAATTAGATTGGGGGGTGGGGGCTGGCTCAGTAGGGAAAAGGACGAGGAAGGGTCTGTTCCTCGTCCCCGACGGGGTAAGTGACTTCCACTCGATAGGAATGGATGTAACTGCTTATCACTGATGTTCACAACGATTCTTCTGCCGCGCCGGTTATAGCACCTTGTTGGGACTTTGTGCAATATAAAGGTGGCGTCTGGCAGCACTTCCACTTTGTCAACAGTAACGTCGGTAATTTCGCTGAGCCAAGGGACAGCCGAAGACTCTTCTGCTAGGGAGGTTAAACATAAACAGGGGAGCCAAGAGGCAGGGAAGGTGCGAGGCGCGCTCCAGAGGAAAAACTAAAGCGGGTCCCTGCGGCCTGGCCGCGACACTATGTCATGCAAATTCGCTAGGCTTAGGCTGCAAACGTCCCGGACACCCATTGCGGATTTTTACACTTTTTTTTTGCTTTCTGTTTGCGATCTGGAATAGAAGTACTCCCATATTGGAGTGGCTCGGAAAGTCGCTGAGATCCTGATGGAGATCCTTGCAATACGGTGCATTTATCCGTCTCCATTAAAGCCCAGTGAGGCCTGCTTGTACATACCGCACTATTGCTCTTGTAAATGATTTGATGTGGAAGTGAATGTAGGGCCTGGCGATCTGCTCCCGAAGCCCAGAGCCTTAGCGCATTTTCGGATTGTCCCATCTGCAAGAGAACAACCGGAGAGAAGTATTTCTTGCCGATTTTGCTTCGGGGAGCAATCCGATGCACAGCTCAAGCGCCGCAAATAACAGGGCGATTTCCTTTTCAGTAAACGCGTCTGGGATCTGGCTGAAAATCTGTTACAGAGAGACCAAAGCCTATTGAATTGAGAGACCAAAGCCTATTGAAAAAGATTTACGGAGAAATTATCTTGCTAAGGAAAAAAATATTAAAAAGGGGTTTCCGCTGCTTTGTAATGAAGCTCTTTCTGTCGCGACCTTAGTGGGGAAATCTTAGTGGGTAGGTACCAGTTTAGGAATATGGAAGCAACGCTTGTTTGTGCGAGGTTTTAATTTGTTTTAAGCGAACGGAAGACAACAGTAGTATGTGCGTCCCTGTCTGTCTTTGTCTCTCTCTCACGCACACACACAAACTGAGCAGCCGGTCGAGGTGGACTGTAATTGAGGAAGCACCGCAAAGCCAAAAATTTAGGACAAGCAGAAAAAGGCTCAGCACCAGCAATCTGTAAAAAGGCGCGATCACCTCGGGGCCCGACAGCTTATCCGGCGTTGGCAGGATGGCGTAGCTGTATACAAGGTCGAAGTCTGGGAAGGTATGGTCGCCATATAAGAAGCGCAGCAGTCGCTAAGAGGAACCTGCCTCTGTCCGTAACTTTAGGCCAGTTTTGGGAGTTGCGGCCTCTCGGTTGTCTCATTTGTAGCTCTATGGAAATATTTCACCGTCGGGAAAACAGACGAGTCTCCGAGAGCGGAACAGGCGGGAATCGGCTGCCTCAGTCCTGCAAGCTAAAAAAATCCCAAGGTTGGGATTTTTCGCTGGGCCGCCACGAAATGCAATTCTCCGGAGACACCACAAAGTGGATTTTTTGGGATTAGAGATTTCACCCATCGTCGCCTCGATACACCGCCCTATGCCGGACCGCGTTCAGCCTTCCGAAACCAAAGCATTGCAGTGTTTCTAGAAAGGAAAGACTAGAACGGTTAACTAGCCGAGCCAGTTGTGGGAGATCTACGGGTAGTCCGCGAGAGGGTATTGCATATTGCATCAAGCTGTGTATTTCTGAGGTGGAAGGAGATTTAGAGGAGATTCATGAGACAATGGCACGAAAGGCCGCAGAAATCGCGGGCGACGTGAGGCCCGATCCTTCACTTTCCCCGCTCCTCCAGTTGCCTAGACTCTGGGCAAAACTGCGGTGCATTAAGTCCCTTTCTCTCCAAAACCTGCCTTGAGCCTCTGGCAACCGAGCAACTGCGAAGCTACTTCCAGCTTCCTAGCTCCAGCAGAAGAAAGTCTTTCAGGCAGAAACTCCTTCCTTCCTTCCTTCCTTCCTTCCTTCCTTCCTTCCTTCCTTCCTTCCTTCCTTCCTTCCTTCCTTCCTTCCTTCTCACCTCTCCCAGGGTTCTTCTCTAGCTTCTTTGTCTTAGACTTCTGTTATTTTAAAGAAACTAAGACAAACGGGAAACGTCCAAGGCGTCTGAAGACTTTTCTCCGCCTCCAGAAACTGAAAAGCTGTGCTTTCTGGTATTTCTAATCTTTAAATTACCAGAAAACTGTTGAAATCTCACCTGAATCACCTGAACGGAGGAAGCTATCCTTGGTAAGCCTCTTTTCTTCCATCTTCAACTTTTAGGGCTGCAAAATGAGGTTATTAACTTTGGTTTAGTAAGAAATGCAACGTTTGAAATTAGTTGAACACTGCTTACAATCCTATCCTCATTTAGGATTGCACGCTTTAAAAAACGGTTTGCTGTTTATTATCGCAATTATTTTTCAACTGAGATTGAAATCTTTCTGTCCAAGCTGCGCCAACCCAAAGTGGAGATCCTCGTATGTTTCTTCCAGAAAGGTTCGCTTACGAAAGGAGCTTTAGGATTAAAAAAAATAAAAAAAGGGGGGGGGAGGACGGACATATTTAGTACTTATGAATAGTTTGGGGAGCCGGAGGAACATTACACGTGCGCTTTCTGGCTAGGAGGAAAGGTACAGAAGCATCTTTTAACCTCGAAGTGAAAAAGCAGCTCATTTGGCCGTCCGGCCCAGCTCGGGACGAATCCCTTCTTCCCATTGATCGGAATGGCTCTCAAATACACCCGAAAGGGACCCGCTTCCAAGCCCCACAACAAGGAGAAGCTCTCGAGGTGGAGTCACAAAGCTTCCCACGCTACAGTTTGGACTTCGCTTCCTCTCTCCGAGCGTGCCTGCTCTTCCATTCCCCCATCTCGGCTTTTCTAACCTCCCTGCGCTCCGGAGGACGAAACCTGCTGCTGCTGCTCTTGTTAATGGTTATTGTCTCGCAGGGCCCATTAGCCTTTTTTTTTGTTGCCCATCCGCCCTCTCGGGTTTTAGCGCTGCCTTGTTGTCGCAACCGCCCGGCGCAATGTTTAGACAAGGGATTAAGGTAATGGATGGAGCCGGGGCCCTTCGGAACGAGGGGGATGGGAATAGGAGAGCGACCGGAGCAGGAAGCCCCTTCTCCGGGGAAGGAACCCTTATGGCCTCTAATAGCTCCATGAGCCCGTGGGCCCAGGTGAGAGCCCGCAGCCTCCAGGTCTGGCCGCTCAGGTCCCGAAAAGACTCTAGGAAACGTGAAAACGCCTCCACCTTAGTCCCGACTGGACTCCGGCGATTCGCCCAGGGAGGCCTTTTGCCGGGCTCAGTCTTCGCGAAAGAAGTTCGCGTGGGGAGCCGATCCTCAGCCGAAAGGACTCGGGCAGGCCGATTTCCTCCTTTTGCTTCTCCAGGCTTCATCAAGGCTGAAGTGGTGGGTGGGTGTGGAAGGGGAGGGGAGGGAGTTCCCTCCAGGAAACATACCTTGAAACCCCGTCCTAAATCTCAGCTTACCAATTTAATTTTAGTCAATTGCTCTGTCGGTGAATGGAGTAAGCAAATTATTTCTATCTGCATAAACTTATTTCTTAAAAATGTAATCATTCTAAAGGGAAAAAATATGCCGAATTGATATTATTTTAAAGAAGGATTACCCCCTGTTTTCATGCAGGAATGAATATTTGAAAAACGGCCTAATTGCATTTGTGTGTGTGTGTACACATAAAAACATACAAGTATGCTAGGGTTTTTTTTCCAAATTGTGGCAACTTCTGAAAGAAGTGGCTCCTGGATTTCTAATTTTAATCGTAATAAAATAGTAATATACTTTGTCGGACATTCTGCTAGAGAGAAATTCCCCGAGGATGAACTCCAACACGAATCCGAATACTCGAAACCTCCGGTCCCCGTGACCGAACCAGATTGGCTCCTGTAAATTAGCAATAGTTTCCAGCCTCTCTACAGTCAATTATTGACGGGAATCGGGATTTTGTCGGTGCTTGAAGGAGCGGAGAAATTACTCGCGGAGCTTTCCCCCAATTTGGATTCATTCGGAGGAATTCTTTTGAGAAATTCGCAGTGCGCTTGCGCCATCATCGCTTTCTCTAATGGCGCGCTGGCTGTGAAATGGAATGGAAGTGCGGGGGGGAGGGTCGGGCGAAACGACCCATCTGCTAAGTCGGTTGTGTCCGCTTCAGGTGCTGGTTGAACCCTTAAGTCCTCAAGTCCCACGTCCAAAGATCTGGACGTCGGAGACACCTGCAGGAATGGCGCCTTCTCCTTTGTCCACAACTTTACTTGCCGTTGTATTTTGCTGGTTTCCTGTTACACCTAACCTAAACACCAAAGTGAATGAAAACGCAACACTGGTTATGACCTGAACAAAATTAATCGTTTTCTTATTTTTTGACGTCAGGGGAGATTCTCAGTCATCCAGAATCACGGCTGTCTCAAAGGTGCTTTTTCAAAAGGCAACCGCACTTGGTTTTTTCCTTGAGGAAGACATTTCGCTTCCCATCCGAGAAGTTCTTCAATTCTGACTGAATGGGAAAGCAATTGAAAAAGCACCTTTGAGGCATTTTTATTTCTCCTTGATTTCAGAGCGGACCTTGAGAAGATGTCGAGATGCCTCCCGTTGGAATCGAGACGATCCCACCTGAGACGAAGCTTACTCGGGAAAAGGGATGCACAAATGATCGGGGTTTTATCTTCCTTTGCCTGCAGTTTCTGCACACGTGTGAATATGGTGACGAGATGCACGAATAGGCAGAAGGGGAAAGGCAGCATTGTTAAGAAAATCCTCCCAGTAGCTGACTTGCTGGAGCCTTTTTTCTCCTTGAATCGCTTCCTCGCAACGAGCTTCCGTATCTCTGGACCCCTCGCCTTCAATCAGTGGACCCCAACTGGTGCCCTCCAGATGCGCTAGGCCATATTGATATCTTGGCCCGAAATTCTGTGGCCCTGGCGGAAGAAGGCAGACGTTGTGGGTTCCCTCATTCCAAGCGCTGCGGAATAACTGAAACTCTCTCGCCCCTCAAAGCCGCCTCGCCAGAGTTGGGTGGCACCCTTGATTCAAGAGCCAATTCAACCAGGCATCAGAGAGAAGGTTTCCCCCAACTGAGGACTCATCCTTTGAGTCCCACGGTCTATTTACAGAATTGTCTCTTGGCCGGTGGTCGCCAGAAGCTAAAAGAGGGGGCGGACACCTTGCCTTCTTACGCGCCTCTCTTTTCACTCTTTTCGTGGTAAGCGAAGGTTTTCGCCAGACCGGGCCGCACCCCTTACAAGTCAGTGGGGCGCAGGGAGCGCCGGAGCTCGAGTGCTCTGTTCCTCCCCCCCCCCCCAAAAAAAAATCCCTTCCCGCTTTACTCCGTATTTATACAGCGCCTGCCCTTGTGTAAACTCAGCCCAGGCCGTGGTTATTCTCAGGCCGGCTCTGTTTGTCCTTGGCTGTCAGCATCGCCCGATGAGAAACTACTCTTCCCGGCGAACCGGCCACGCTGATTTATGTGGGAATCCCTGCACCGAGGGAATGGGGAGCTGCCAGGCGGATGAGCCTACGGGAGGCTGGGCAGGAGCAAAACCCGGGAAGGCTCCGGGCGGGCGGGCGGCGCCTACCGGTCTCCGGAGCTGTCTTCTCAGCCAAAGGGCGCCTTTTCACTTGGGTTGACAGGCTGAGCCTGGCCGGGTCTGTCCAAATGAGGAGGGGGCTCTCTTAGCTCTGGGGAGGGCTCCTGGGCGTTTCCACACGGAAAGAACTGGCACCCTGAACTATTTTGCTGATTCCTCTTTAAGTTCGTCCTTCGCACTCCAAGACCTCAGTTTATCATTGGTCCCCGACTCAGAGCTCTCCATGTTCTTTGGTCTTCAAACCCCCTGCCCGTTTCCCAATCAGCATGATGAACCGTTGGTGTTAAATCCTGGGTTTCTGGAGGGCACCAGGTTGGAGAGAACTAGTGTAGAGCATTATGGACTACTCATCCGTATGTCTTCCTCTTCAAGAGTGAAGTGAGACGGATGATTTTTAAATCTTTAGGATTAGCATCAGTTACTTTATAAAAGATTGGAAATCTTTTTGCTGAAAATGGGGAGAAGGGATGAAATATGCTCTTTGGATCAGCTGATTAAAATGGATTAAATATGGGAAGAAGGGACTTATGGAATGTAATTTTAAAGAGGGAGGAGAAATAATAAGTTAACTTGCAAAGGATACCACAAGTCACTTTTTAAAATATCATTTTTTCTCTTTCTATCTGTATTGTTCCTTGTACTTCCCCCCCCTCTTTTTCTTAATTTTTCTTCACAAGTTTAATGGGTTTTTTTACTCATATAAAAATAAAACCTAGCAGTAGTTACCACATGCCTAAATCTGCTGAGTGCTTCATTATCATCTTTGCTTAATTTTTAGATGAATTCTCTTCTCTGAGGGATTACCCTCCAAGGAGCTGCCACACAAAGTGACTAGTGAGAGAAACACAGCTGAGAGAGAAAGGTTATTCTCAGATAACAATTGCTGTCCATGCAGCTTTTGAGCAGATTAATAAAATTAATAAATAAGGTGTTTATTTGTACAAGAAATGTATGTGCCTGTTTTGTGCTCACGATGCCAAAACAATGCCAAATTAAAAGGCCTCCAGGTTTGTTCACGGGTAGATGGGAAAATCTGATTCATCTTATCTCATCCTATGTGGGTAACATCAAGTAACTTAAAGCCAAACCCATTGCCTTTTTTTGTTGCAGAGTTTTCAATGGATCTTCTTCACAGAGGCTGACAGTTGCATCTCCACCATGGCTTTTATTCATGATTAATCAAACTTATGTGGCCACCCATCAAACCCAGAAAGTGATTCTGGGTGGCATACAAATGATTCAATAAAACAGTAAATAAATAAGAACACCATTAGTTAAAAATTTGCTGTGCAGAATTAAGCATTAGGCCTGATTTGATTAGTAAGAACTTAAGGTCAGATTCAGGGCCTTAAGTCTAGATTGCAAGAATTTGACTGGCAAAGAGTAAAATATTCCTCAAGGCTAATACAACCAAAAACTGAATTAAGGTAAGACATAGGTTCTCCTATAATGGTCCTTTGATAATGGTCTGAATTCTTTCCTTATTTATTTACTCATTTATTTGTTTCCCATGTTTATTATTTTCACAAATAAGATGGTGAGCATATCCAACACACCCCTTCTGTTTTCCCCACAACAGCCCTGTGAAGTGGGTTGGGATGAGAGAGAGTGACTATCCCAAAGTCACCCAGCTTCCATGGCTAAGGCAGGACATGAATTCACTGTCTTTTTAGCCTGGTGCCTTACCATTAGGCCAAAATGGCTCTTAACCACTAGACCAAACTGTTCCCAATGGGTGAATTCCCCACTGGTAAGGGGGACTGTAGATCCAAAAAGAGCAGTATTCAAGGTTCATCTGTGCTGTACTTGTATGTGTACCTATAACTTTTCTTTATTCCTCTGTAGTTGGTACATGGCCACATTCAAATACAAACGTTCAATCTACACAGGTTGGTTCTGCCCAATTTCTTAAAACCCGTTTAATTTCTGGGGTGATTGTTGGAGAAATTGTATGGGTGTTTATTCAGATGTAATCTTTATTGTGTTAGAAAAGATTTTACACATAGTAACAGTGCATTGCGTTGTGATGTAAAGCTGATATAATACTATATGTAATAATTTGGAGCAATGAAACAGGCCATTCAGCTGTCAGAGAAGACAACAATTGACATGCATATTTCATCCTATCTCAAGGGGTTATGGGCGGTACACATATGCTGTCTTTACTACCAAACAGTGAGCGTTCAAAATTGTTATGCTTCCTAGATAAAATACATGTGTGTGTGTTTGTACATATATTCATTGAAGTGAAATAATGCTTTCAGTATAAACAACAGGAATTAACAAATAAGGGAATTATCCATTTCCTTTACCACACTCCAAACTGCGTTTTTTTCTAAGCAGAAACTATGGGACCTTTAATATTTATTTGTGAACCTATATGGTGAAGTGGTTAAGGCATCAGGCTAGAAACCTGGAGCTCTAGTCTGCCTTTGGCACCAAGACACACACACACACACACACATAGTGTGTGTGTGTGTGTGTGTGTGTGTGTGTGTGTGTGTATCAGTGCATATATTCATACTCTCTGTAATATCTCATTTCTACAAAATGGAACAAGTAATAGAAAAAAAGGAACAAGAAAGAAAGAAGAATGGGATAATGAAAAATAGAGAGGATCAGTGGAAAGAAAACTTGTTTAAAAAGAAAATCTACCAATTCTTCATTTGGAGTGTGAGGAAAGCATTCTTGTAATCAGTCCTTCGGCAGCACAAAAGTTTTCATTGGCTAAGCATAAATTTAAATTGTAGTAGCCAATTTGTAAGAAACATAATTCATCCCAGACTGAATCCACTGGATTGCGCTGGCTGCAAAACTCCTTTAAATGTTTATTTTAAGGACTTTTTAAAGAGGTTTTAAGCAATCAGCTCTTAATAATGGTTGCAGTAGTGTTAGGAACAGTGGGTAGCTCTAATGTGTAAAAGCTATGCTCAGAATTAAATTGCAGGAGTGTGAAAAGGTCATATTGTCACTGAGTCAGAGCAGGGTAGGAAATGTCTCAACACAGAGACACTGCTGGCTGATTTTATATGGAATATTTCATGCCAGTTGTGTATCTAAGCTGCACAGAGCCATCAAGCTACAGGCTGTTAAAGGAGACAGTTACACATTCCTCTTCTGAAGTAGTAGCACTCATAAATCACATTTTAACAGCTTGTTAGATCACAGTTTTCCAGTGTCTGAGGCCCAACTCAACTTAGTATAGGGCCCAACTGCTGTTCATACTTAATCACTACGAGCTTCTTACCTTTGCTATAGGGTTGCATTTGAAAGGCTTGTGAGATACAATGTGGGATAACCCAAACTGTGAAACAATATGCCCCAGGCCATTCTTGCAATGGTAAATTATGAATCATATGCACTTTTAACAGAGGCAAGTGCGAAAAATCAGAACTAGATAATGAGCATATTTACTGTATAGTGATGTTGTAACTTTACTGATGGAGGGTGTCTGTATCTTTTAGAATTTCATGCTTGGCAGAAATTCCACAGTTGTAGTTTTTTTGTTCCACCATGAAGAAGTTGCATTTGCTTTTTTTAGAAGCCTTAGTAAGACAAGAAAGAATGTCATGGCCTGGGTTATCATCATTTATATACAGGTGAACAGTTTAACAAACAATGAGATTAGCCATCTATTGGACTGCCCATCAGTTGATATACAGATGGACAAATCATTGATGTGGGTCAAGATATGGTTGCCAACATAATTTGGCATTTATTACATGCAGTTAAATGACTCTTCTTTCCACATTGGTCTATATAAAAGCAAAACACTCAATGGCTTTCTTGACAAGCAGGCTAGATACTTTGAGGGAAAAACCAATCAAATTTGCCATTACTTAGACAGGTTGTGGTAGTGTTCAGGGCCCTGTCTAAGCAGATTCTTTTCTTTTTTATGTAGTTCATCTTTTTTAAAGATTTGATGAAACGGGTATACCAGATTTTAAATTGTACTTTGATGCCTGACTAAAAGAGTGGGTGATTCTCCAAAATAAGAGGTTCCTTGAGCTACAGAGCGATGAATTAAGATTTGGATGGCATGGCTATTTATGGTATGATAAGATTAAGGTAAATGTTGAATTTAATAATCACTTTGTTAAATGTGCCCTTCTAAGATATTGAAATAAATATAAATATAAATATAAAGTAAGATTCACTGCAAATATGTCTCTTTGGGTGTCTCCCCAGGAAGGGTTTGTTTTTTTAAAAGAAATGGTGGTGATATCTTTCATTTATGGTGACCCTATCCTCAAATCTAAAGAGGAGTTGGAACCAGAAGCACGTCTTTGCCATTGATTTATATATTTACAACTGAAGGAAATATTTAAATTAGATTTTAGGATAAATATTGGATAAATATTGAACTATGGATTTGCTTTAAAAAAAAATCAATTGGAAATCCTACTGTGTGATAGTGATGAGCACATTATTGCTAAGGTTTATTAATTGCTATTAAAATTGAAGAGAATGGATATGTAAAGCACTGTATGATTCAGTGGGCAAAGGAACTTTGGATATAATATAATGCCTGAACAATGGGAGAATATGTGGATGAAAAGTCTAAAATTCACATTAAATTATAATTTAAAAGAACAATTGTATAAGATGATGTACTGTTGGTATCTAACACTGGTCAAATTGTCAAGAATGTATAAAGACACCTCAAATGAATGTAAAAAGCAAAGAAATATTGGAGTAGGATTCACCTCTTAATACTGAAGATTCTTAAAGTGAATATAAAGGTAAAACCAGAGATTTCTCTTTTAGGCTTAATGGATAAAGAACTTGAAAAAAATATGGAGCTTTATATATGTTGATGGCAGCAAGAATATTTTATGCATGAAAATGGAAGGAAACTTTGATTCCCACAATGGACGAATGGCGCCAAAGTTGATGGAGTAATCAGTGATGGCTAAATTGACTGCTTTGATTAAGAAAAAAAACCCACAATTTTGTTTCTACTTAGAAAGCACTTTTGGATTTTGTGCTTAAGGTGGGAAAAAAATGAAATTTGAGTTTTGCTGATCAGATATGTTTGTTGTTATAGAAATGGCTAGTATATATTATCATATAAAAGTAAAAACTTGAAGTTTTATATTACTACCTTATTCTACTGCACCAAAAGGGGACGGAAGTCAATGCTTTTCTATATCTTTTCTCCTTTATCCTATACTTTTCTCTCTTCCTCTTTTCCTCCCTTATTTTCCAATTATTTTCACTTTTCTTTGTACTTTTGTTTAATATTTTGATAAACTAATAAAATATTAAAGATTTAATGAAACAGATAAGGTGCTTGGTTCTTGTTCGTTCCCTATGGCTTATTATATCTTGTAGAAATGAGGGGCTCAATTGAACCCAGGGTGTTATAAATTGCTCTTTTCAAGGAGAAATCTAAGGATCTTTAAGAGATACTATAGAGAGCTGATTCCTGAAAAAAAAATCATTGGATCCAAAAGATTAAAAATCATATTCCCTTGTTTGGTAAGATATCTGAGCATATACGAGCTAATTGGATTCATTCTACTTCAATTTGCATGTCTTTTTTTTGGGTGGGGGTATCTTCTCCAGTTCTCTCTCCTCTATTCTGCTGTCTCCAGATACTGTCATGTCCACCATGCTGATTTTTGTCTTTTTTATCGACAACAGTTAAGTGTGGCATGTTATGTGGCAGGTACTTGTCTGTTTGAATTCTAAAGTCCCAGAGCACTTCAGCTTCTTCGTGATGATTTGTAAGCTGCCCAGAGTCACCTTGTAGGGGAGATGGGCAGCATAGAAATTTAATAAATGAATAAACTCAATGGGCTGTTTGTTTGGGTTTTTTTTTAGTTTTTAGCCAACTGTGATTAAATTAGCTATTGGTAAGTATATCAAGCAAACAAATTACTTTTTTAAAATTAACTCTTAAGTGGAAGTTTTCTAAGAGAGCATGTGAAAAAACAAATGACAGATTTTATTTTAAAATGTTTATAACTTGCTTTTCTATTTATAAAATACATATCCAATGCACCTTACAATTCTCTAGCTAAGAAAAATAGAACCAATAAAGAAACAGCAGCAAAAATTGAAAAGATTGCATAGTACAGCAAGATAAAATTACATTTCTCTTCTCAAAGACTTCTTAAACCATGACATATTTGTCATAAAGACCAAATGTCCTTAGCTGCTGGTAATATATAACCAATCTTGAAAAAGCTAAGCACAGTTGCTCTCCTAATCCTAGATTAGAGACCACCAGGACAGCCCATAACTATGATCCAGTCTTGGAAGTTTAAAAAATATGCCCTGGGAAAAATTAATGTGATTTTTCCTTGATATTATTACCAAATAAATAATGTAAACATGCCCATTAATTATCAGGAATCAAGCTCAACTTGAGGTAGAAATATCAGGAATCTAAGAAATTATTCAGCAGTCCCAAAACTTGAGGAGAAGGCAGAGGAGGAGAGAATAAAGAAAGGAACCCATTTTATATACTCCCTTATTCTGGTGGGTCGGAATGATGACCTTAAATGAGGAAGTAGAAGATGCTCAAGAGTCCAGTAGTTGCCTATGATATGATACCAACATAATGCAAATGATGTGAATTTTTATAATGTGCTTTCCCTAATCCATACATGCTGTTTTCCGGTTTAAGCAATAAACTATGAGAGTCAGTATAGTTAACTACATATCATTGTTCATATTAATATTAGCTGTTGCACCCCTTAGATTTTGTGGTTCCTGGATGTTATCATTTTGGGTCTTTTTCAAAGGCAGTCCCACACACAGCATAATACATTAATCTAATATAAGCTAGACAGTTTCAAGCCATTACATGCATTATACTGATTAGATCAGATCTCAGGAGTAAAGATTTACTCAGTATATATCAGCTCTGTTGTGCTATTAAAACATATAAACACACACATGCATACACACACACACACACACACACACACACAGGCACATACTATAAATCAGACTTTTAAAATGTACCAAGGGCTGCTGTATTCTTGGATCTACAAAAAAATACATTAGAAAGGACTAGTTTCTCTTCGTAGTATAAAGTTGTCCTACTGTAATCTTTGAACTACAATTCAAACCATTGTTGCACACAATGACCAGCCAATATTAAAGACTATTGGGAATTGCAGTTTAGCAACATCTGGAGACCACAGGTTGTTTATCTTGTGCTTGAGCAAATTGAGATTATAGAATGGACTGCAGATCCTAAAGAAAGGAGTAACATTATTTACTGCTGAAGGAAACATAAGAAAAAGAGTTTAAAAGGACGAGCTAGAACATTTCTCTTTCCAGATGTGATAGTTTTCTATGTGCCTGTGTATATTGTTTTGCATGGGGAGAATTCAGAAAAGGTGCCCCAGTTTGAATTGCTATAAACTGCTAGCATTCTGCTTGGGCCAGGAATGATTAAGTGATCTGTAATCAGTATGGATAAACTAATAACAGCTCAGATGCTTGGATCTGGAGAGAAGCTGCTCCACCCCTTTCCTATATGGCATCTTTATGATCCAAATTCCTATACTATATAGAGAAATCTGTACACATTTTCCCTAAATAAAGCATTTTGTTGTGGCAGGAGGGAATTTCTAGGAGGAAATAGTGCAGGATGAAGCATTAAGCCCAGCTCCCTGGTGTACAGTCTGGTCCAGAATAAGGCACTGCCCTTCTGTTATTAATATAGTTATGTTAAATAATGAAGATTGGGACATCCTGAGCACAGTTTGGCTCTCAGTCTATTAGATTTCAAAAGATAGCAACCTGTTTATCAGGCTAGAATGGGTAGGCAACTCACTTTAACTTAAAATATAAATAGTCTAGCACGATGTATCACTTTTTGGGGAATCGTTTCAAGAAAGCATTCCATAGGCAATACAGTATAAACAGTAAAGATAGGGAGAAAGATGTTTGCAATTTTATTTAGCTTTACTTATTAAACATCTGAGTCATTCTATCACCTATGCTAGTATTTCCAACATCATGCCCTGCAGATGTGCTAGCTAGATGATCAGCAAAGGATACTGGGAATTGTAATCCAACATATCTGGATAAAAGAATGACAAAATACCAGTCCATGAGAGGAGCATAATACAATTTAATATGAATTATTTATATGAAATAAAATATAAGTAATAATTAAATTGAACACTACATATCTATTTTAAGTAATATACCTCAGCAAAATAACAATCATCTATTTCAAAATGGGCCACATTTTATCATATAGCAAAATGAGCAATTCATGGAGTACAACTATGGCATTACAGTATATGCACTTTATCAATAAGTAGACACTACGGTAGTATAATTTTTTTCCTCTGACATTTTTGTTCACTAAGTTTTCCTTGAGAGTCTTGCCCCAGACTATTTCTATAGAGAAGGGACCCATGCTCACCACAAGATCAAGACAGCCTACACACGTACGCACTGCACCCAATCCTGCTGACAACATGGAAAGCAGAAACGGTGTGTGTCCTTGTACCAACCTTTGGGTGACCTTTCCGGGACATTCTGGGAGCCATTGGAAAGAATTTCTCATTGTGTTGTCTAGGAGTTTCTAAGGAATTAGGCTGGAATCGGGCTACTTCCCCCTCCCCACCGCCCTTGGAGCTGGACCAGTTTGAGGGAAATGTTGCTAGGGTGACAGCAAGTTGTGATGGATGGACTGAACGTGGCTGCAGAGTGGCAGGGCTGTTGGTCAGTTAGCCAGGCCTGTGTTTATAAAAAGGAAGAGGCTGTTTCCTGGAGTGAACATAATGCAGCTCTAAAAATGGCAGGGGAAATACATCATGCATGGGGAGGGCTGCTGGGCAGCTGAAGACTAGAACAAGCTTTCAGGTCAAGGTGCCTCTGACAGGCTTCTTTAATAGGCTGTTTGCGTGAGAGTTTGCTCCTGTTTCTCTCCGTTTCTGCCTTCCTGATGGCAGCAGAGGCTGAGCCCAGATTCAGGGAGGGCCTTTTCTAAATTGCTTCTTTCCAGGGCTGGCTGATTTATTTAGAAGATAAATAACCAATAATGTCTATTGTTTAATGCTTGTTGGTGACACTACCTCCCCAGAGTATTGGTCTTTGGTCTTATCCCATTGCAAATGGAGAATCTGAGACTTGATACAGTGGACAGAGTTCAACTGTCAAGGAAAGTGTATTATGAATTTTGCTTTGAAGGGGACAAACATTGCATTGCCCTACCCTTCTCCTCTTCTGTCTCTACTTCGGCTAAGTCAGCTCACTAGGCAAAAACTACTCTGCATCGTATAGTGCTGCATTATATCAAGTACCTTTCCACGCTCTTAGTTATAAAAGCACACATAAATAGCTATTATCTGAGACTACAAAGCAACTAATTAATTTACTATTTCCTTTTTAGAATAGAGAATAGAATTATAGGGCTGGAAGGGACCTTGGGAGTCTTCTAGTCCAACTCCCTGCCCAAGGCAGGAAACTTTATATACCAACCGGGACAAATGGTTGTTCAATCTTTTCTTGGAAGCCTCCTGTGATGGAGGACCTAAAACTCCAGGAGGCAGGCTATTCCTCTGATTGTTCTCACTGTAAGGGAATGTCAGTTGCAGGTTGGATCTCCTTTTAATGAGATGTGACATACTCAGTTTCCTTAACCATCGATTGTACAATTTAGCCCCCAGATCCTTTACCATCTTTGTTGATCTTCTCTGCACTCTTTCTAGGGCCAAAGCATCTTTTTTTTTAATATCTTGGTGACCAGAATTCAACACAGTATTCCAGGTATGGCCTCATTAGTGGAGTATAAAGTGGTACTAGCACTTCTTGTAATCTTGAGGCTATCCCTTTCTTGATGGGGGCAACATTGCATGTTAAAATCTAAGTACTTTAAAGATTTCTAAAAATTGATTCTGGTAAATTCTTGGAGACTAGATTTAAAAGCTTCCAGCATGTCTCTTGAAGTTTAGCTACAGCAGCTAAAGATAAATTTACAATCCCAAAATAAACTGACTTCATTTCATCGAGAAGTTAATTTCTTGGCTTGTGTAGTGATTTGGGGGCATTTCAGGAAACACATTAAGAGCTATTGTACGAGACTCCATTAACACATTTTTTCTCCAGCTACTATACCACTACTGTAATTTATAAAGCAAACTGCTGCAATGAGATTAAATTGTCCCAAAAAAATGCCCCATTTCTGGCTTGAGACTGGATTTCCTTTTTTGCCTTCCTTATTCTGTGTGGGAAGTCTTTGTACAGTATTAGCATTAATTTGTTGCTTTATAACATAGTTTTCCTAATAGAGCCTTCAAAATTCATAGTTCTACACTGCAACTGTTTTTGCTATAAATTAACTGTCTCAACCTTAAACATTTTGTTGATACTCAATATATCTTTTTCTCATTTATTAACTTGCTTTCTCCAATCATTCTGCTGCAAACTACAGTTAATGCTATGTGACATCTATGTTTAGAGAATTGAGTGAAGGTAGAATTTCTGCCAAGTTTTTTGTTTAGGTTGAGAACAGTGAGGAGGAAGAAGAGCAATTACAATATGTTCTTCTGCACATCTACTAGGATATTATTTCCCTTATTTGTTAATTCCTGTTATTTGTTTATACTGAAAGCATTATCCCACTTCAATGAATATATGTACACACACACACACACACACACACACACACACATGTATTTTATCTAGGAAGCATAATGATTTTGAACAGTCTATTGCTCATTATTTGGTAGAATCCAATTGATCCCTTCTCTCCCTCCAGCCATTTAACCTTTTAAGCTTTTTAAGGGGGAATCTTTTAAGGGGCATGACCACTGCAGAATGGGACAACTCATCATGGCCAGGTTGGTGTGGAAGGGTTGGCATGCTGCTTGACTTTATTCTGCGTCTTTGTGTCACTTTTACTACTGACTGTAAATTGCACATCCAGATTTTGACTTATCTTAAAATAAAATACCTGATTGAAAAAGGCCTGCAGTAATAATGCAACTATATTCAAGTACGATATATGTAAATTGGAACCAAGTTTGGCAAATAGTTATCAGGTAGAACCACTGTAACATCATTGCTATTAAAATTCATTCACTGATTTTATAGCATTTCCTTTGAGAAGAAGAGCAGTATATAACTACAGTACTACCATTACTGATAATTCTACCTGTTGAATAGTCTAAATCTGTGCATATAAAATTGGACGGCCCAACTTTTTTTAGTTGGACTTATTAACAAAAAAATAAGCATAGGATTGAAGTACTGAATTTAAGAAATCCACCTTGTTCTATAAATTGGCTTTCTGTACTCAATAGGAAGAGAAATCATTGCTATTCCATTGTGAGTTTGACATACAAAATGCTATCTGAATTTCCATTGTTTGGCTACAAATTTTCAAGGAAGCACTGCTACTCAGCAAAAAACATGCTACGATATGTCTATCAAGATTTCTGCTGTTATACAGCACCATCAGGAAAATATTAATTTGAGTATCAAATTCAACCACATGTCAGAATGCCTTGTTTGGGAGAATTGACTCAATCATAGGCTAAGTACCATACTATTTGAGCAAGGATCATCTTGATTTGCTTAGTTTGTTTTTGAATGTTTTTCTTACCCGGCATTTTAGAACAGTTTACAGAGAAGCAGAATTAAAAGATAATGGCTGACGGGGTCAGAAGACCTTATCCCTGTTCTGTCTATCTCTTGGCTCTCTTAGTTTCAGTTTTATTATTTATTATTTATTTTCAATAATATTTTAAATGGTGTAATTTTAATGTGTTAATATTTTAATTATTTTTTTATAGCTTGTAAGCTGCCTAGAGTTTGTTTGTAGGGGAAATGGATGGAAGAAAAATTTAATTAATTAATTAATATACACACGCACATACTTTACTGATACTGGTCATTCATAAAATGCAACACGTCATTTTAAAAATGGTTCGTAAACTGTCATTGTTAAGAAAATAATTATTATTTTCACTATCTATTTGAATGTTATTTCTAATTCACTGTTTATCATCACTGCTTCCTCCCATATATGTATGTGTGTTTGTGTGTTTTGTATGTATGTGTGCATGTATGTACAGTATATGACCTCGTCTGAGAATATGTGTATTCCAGAATTTTTTAAGATACCTCTGTTATTTTAAAACATTTACTATTATAGTGATTCCACCTTCAGTGTTAGTAATAGAATTAAGTTTGGGTCACTGTAAATATTTTCATCAGAGCTGTAATGTTCTCCCTGCCCCCAAATCTGTCACTGTCATGACATTGTCACAATAACTCGTAGGGCTGCCCATTCTTACCACGAGTCTTGGATTTGAACTTCTGGTCAGATTCCTTATATCAAGTTATCTTTTCATCCAGAGCCACACTTTTCCCTGTAACATTTTAACATAAATAGAAATAGAATAAACAAAAGACGGTATTGCAGATGGAAACTGTTTAGCAACTCCATGCATTCTGACCAGGATTATTTTATTTAGCTTGTGTAACGTCTGTTAATCTATATCCCCTGCTATAATCTCAGATTCTTAACAGTTTTGGAGGCCTTCTGCACTCCCTACTGTCCTGTTAGAAGCTCAATTAAAGAACTAGTCTCCTCTGAGTCAGGTCTGAGACCTGGTGACGCCATATCCACGTCAATGTTGCTTTCTTGGCAACAATATGGGCTATACTGACAGAAGGAGTTACTGCGACAGTTAGCAGTACACAGGTTTTTCTTTATAAATTGTCTTGGCTGCCAATGAAAATAGTTGTGCTTCCCCCCCTCCTCTCCCCAGCGGTAAGTATTACTAACCTGCAGATATTCCCCTGGAACGTGGTAGATATCAGTGAGCAAAATTTAGTAGTAAGAATGGGGCATGACTCTGCTTGTCCGGGATCATAGCCTGGAGGGTGCTGTCCTGTGGCAGAAGGAGATGTTGGGTTTGCTCACATTCTCCTGTCAATCTCTACCAGTGATTGGCCCGAAGCAGCCTCTTGCTTCAGTAGACAAAGGGAAGAGATGGGTGTTTCCTTCAGAAGGATGAAGCATGCTGAGTGAAACTCTAGGAATGAAACTGAGTCATTTGACTGATGCATTATGTATTTATTTACTTATTTAAAACATTCATATAGCTGTCGATCTGGTACTGAACTCTGGGTGGCTCCCAACCGTTATAATAGTATCATCATACTATAAATACATACATACTGTATATCTATTAAAACCACAAACAGTAAAAAAACACACCAAAAACCCTGGCATCATAATAAACTTTAACAAGCAAAGCAATCCATCACAAAAATTCTTATCAATCTCACCCTACCCCAGCTGCAGACCCTGTAGTAGAGCCTCAGCCCCACCTGCAAGAGGCTTTTGAAAGTAGGGAAGTTGAAGTGTAAAGTTAACCAGATAAAGAGAGTTTTGCATGCTGATAGCATGCTAATAGTCTACTCCTGCCTCTTCAAGTTGCAACAGTCATAGTAATTCTGGCACAGCTTCTCTGATGATGCTCCTAAAATGTTTTCCTTCCCAGTATTCGTTCTGGAGCAGAATATGATATAGAAACAATCTCTGTTACTGTAATCAAAATAATCTGCTTCTTTTCATGAACTTTCTGTAAAGATATAATTTGTATTAATTTGTATGGAGGAGTTAAACACTAAAATTTATGCCATTGCAAATAGTGTCTAGTTTGTTGTATGTAAAGGCAAGCTTCCAACTGGATTGGCTTTTTAAAAAATGTATCATCATCACTAATAGCAGCAACAGTAAAAAAAAAAAGGAAAATAGAAAAGGAAAGCTTTATCTATCATGCTGGACCCCTTAGTAATGTCATGCACCTCCCCAGGTGAGATTGGCCCAAATGCTCAAGGCCTCCATAACATGATTTTGCCAACAAGTCTGAGAATCCTATAAGTCACTGTATGATAGTTGAGTGGAAGTAGTCTTTGCATTCTGTCTTTCATCTATTTTTACCTTGTTGTTATTTTACCTGAATGAGCAATTTAAATTTTTTGTGTGCTGTTTTATTATTTATGCTTCCCGGAGTCATTATGTGAACGGGTGGCTATAGAAATGTGATAAATAAATAAACAGTAGCAAAGTAATAAAACTTGTTTTTAATACCCTGATTGGATTAAGGGATCTCATATCAAAGGGTTTTTCCTTATGTTTAGTTTACACCTGTATTTTCTCTTTGCCCCTTTGCCAATTAAGGATACCAACAAGGATAAGAACACATGACATTGTACTCCACCTTCTGTCCATAGCCAGTTTTCAATTCTGGGCCATCTTAGCCATTCCGAGGGATTAGTCTATAGTGCTTCATTCCAACCTAGCAACATCCCCAGCTCTGACTGGCTATATCTGGCAGGCCCGTGCCCCTCCAGTGGCTGGGCACTGCCCTGTATAAGCATTACATTCAGGGCTTTTCAGTTGATTAGCAACTTCTTTTTTCTTCTTCTTCTTGATCCAAAGATAGTTCAGTAAAACCACTGGATACATTTCCCTCCCTCCCAACTACTCTACCAGCATATCTTCTTTTCACCCTTATATCTTCCCTCCACAGATGGGAAAGACAAGAAGCAAGAAAATGGCCTTAGCCCAGACTGAGTGACAACCTGTCCCTGTTGTCAACTCACCATATATTGGGATTTATTAAACTGGCTTTAGAAGTAGCTGGGATCAGCACATGAAACAAGAAACTTGCCACTAAGAAGTCTGTATTAGACAAACAGCTACTTAATAGGATTAGGACCAAAATTGTTAACATTGTATTAGCACATACATTATTTTTCTGTCTGGGATTTTCTTCATCACACATCTAGTTCTGTGAAATACCCACTCAGATTCAAACATCCAGTTAAAAGTATTATCATGGTTGATAAGCCACACTTCCTGCTTTTCATGATGGGAAGCTAACTCACTGTTTCCCAAGCACAGAAGCACACAATTTTGTCCTTAACCTACTGCATAACACCACAAAGTGCCTGTCTTTTCTTTTCTTTTTTTTAATGTAAAGTTTTTTATTTTTTATTTTAAGACATACATATCATTGCGTGGGCAGTGTGTTGGCTCAGTATCATTAATTCCAATATAAGAAAAATAAAGATTAGAACAATTATCAAACATACTATGTCTAATATTATTATACATATCTATGTCAACACTTAATCCTTAATTTTTTTCATTTTTTCAATTATTTATTACTTCATCTTAATGGTAATAATGTTATATCTGATAG
>JANHFL010004594.1:992659-1012008 GCA_032468155.1 Oxyrhabdium leporinum | reverse complement strand
CATCATCATCATCATCATCATCATCATCATCATCATCATCATCATCATCATCATCATCATCATCATCATCTCTTCATGCTGGCACTTTTAAATAACCAACATTAATATAAAAATGAGCCCAAAGAAGCAGGATTTGTATGGCAAAGGAGCTGTGGAGATGAACAGTCCTTGGCTTTCAGGGACAGGGATAACATTTTCTTGCCAAAAAAGCCTTTTTGCACTTGTGAGAATGTGGCAGCCTTAAGGGAAGAACAATGCCAGGGCTTTTGTGTCCAAGCAGGAGTTTATCTCTGGGGATCTCACCAGGTTTCCTGGGTCAGAGAACACCTCTTTGTTTTCCGCAAACACAGGAACAGGCCTCTAAGAAACCAACCTGCACTCAAAACACTCAACTTCCATGCAATGGCAGAGATACACTCTACTCACTTCCCCCTGCCCGAAGGCGAAGGGTGAGGAGTTGAATGGAAACCAATGTCATTGCACAGATTAGCCTGTTTCCTTCATTTATTCCTGATCCTGAATTTGCACTCTCTCGCTCACTGGATTTCTTAAATTTTCAGGAGGCAATATTCTCCCTTAGTGGAGAATTACCTTCAGCTCCATCCTTCAGGAGAATTTTCTTGGGAACTGCAGTTACACTGGGCTCTCTTTTTCTTTCCATGAATTTTCAGCAATGGATGTCATTGTAGTATATTAAGGAAGGTTGCAGAACACTTTGAGCACAAAGCACTACACTTGAGATGGAGCATCCGTCGGTGTAGCACTGCCACATATGCATTCACCCTTGAAGTCCACAGTTAGGGAATAGTAGCTCCCTCATGTTGCTTGAACTGGTGCAAAAACTGAAGTCCTCTTCTCTCTTGGTCAAGTTTGTACAAGCTATTTTATACCTTAAGGCAGTGTTTCTCAAGTTTGGCACCATTTACTGTAAGCTGTGTGTACTTTGACTCCCCGAATCCCCCAGTCAGCTTAAGACAGAAACACTGCCTTAAGGAGTTGATTTCTCAAACACTTCTTCCCATACTTTGGGTGATAAAAATACTAGAGTAATATTTAATCATGGTTCCTCCAACTAATTAAGAATCCTTAACTAAAAAGCAGCAACAATTTATCTCAAATATTGAATGAGAATGGGAACTGATTTCAGCTGCTGCCAGAGGGTTGCTACAACAGAATCTTGTACTCCTTATCTGCATCAACCATCTTTATCCTCAGGTTTTAAAAAAAGAAATGTCCCCAGTGTAGCAGGCTCTGCTGCAAGCTTAACTCTATCTTGTTTCCTGCTTCAGCATTTCTAGTAAATAACGGGTGATGCCGTGACACAAATCCCAGTGCTTAAAATGGAATGGCCACCCACTGCCTGATCCCTTAGCTGGGGCAAAACTATGTTTGTTTGAATTCCTGGATGAGTAAATACTTGGGATGATTCTGCCCAAACTAGGGGAACATTTAAAAAAAATAAAATATTAAATTTACTGCTGACCCTACAAATCTCTTTCTTCAGCTGCTGACTTGGTGGCACTTTTCTAATCTTCATTGAACTGCTGAATCATTCCTCTTCTTTCTTTTTGTCATGTAGAGATTCCCCTGCCTGTCCCATAATGTTTAATATAGTCTTCAAACATCCCCATTTATGGACCGGAGATTGCCTCCAACTTCTCAATGAAGGAAGAGAACATAAATTAGGAAATTACACCCTTTCCCACAAGTTCTTTCTCTGGTCAGTGTCTTTCCCTTATCTCCTGCCCATCATCTCACTGTTCTAATGTTAAGTACCACCCATAAGTACGTAACTTCAGTAAGTACTTTCTTCAAAAGAAAAAAACAAGAAAGTCCAGTTGCCTCCTGAAAAAGTACCTTTGGGACAACCATGACCTGGATGACTTGAGAATCTCTATAGACTTTTAGCTATACAATTTGGGATGAACACCCTTGGAACGGTGTGGGAGTAGGAATGGATTTCCAGAGGAAAAATTGCAGACTACAGGAAACAGGAGCACCACTCAGGTGACCCTGAGGACACAGATAAACATCTAAGTGCTTCAAGGACCCTCTAAAAGGATGCAAATTACCAGTTGTCAGCAAGGAATATAAATCCTTCCATTCCCCATTATTCTGTCAGAGCTGAAGAAGCTTCTAGGATGAGAAGCGAAATGTCTTCTAAAGAAAAAACAAGAAAGTCCAGTTGCCTCCTGAAAAAGCACCTTTGGGACTACTACCTGTAAGATACACCATAAAATCGTGGCAAAAAAGAGGTTGATCATTGCACTCAGAAGAGTTCAGTACTTCATATTTACTTGCAAATGTGTATTTCCTGCAGGGCCAATGAAAATGACTTTATGTTCATGGATAAAGGAGAAAACATCAAGGAAGGAACCTAAGGGGGAAGCCTCAGCATCATCAGCTCCCATTTCCTTGACATTCTGAAATCTACAAAATAATGTATCCAGCTTGCACTGGGGACAGAAAAGGTATTGCAAATATTTCTTTTTCTATTTTGGGTATACAGTAACTTATACATAGTGAGAAATATGCCACTTGTATCAATCAATCAATCATTCAAATCTTTGTTTCAATCATAGACTAATGTAAAATACAAGAACAATTAATTACACCCATATAAAAGACAAAAGATAACTGAAAATTATGCTTGCCAACACAGTACTATGAAATTAAAATACTAATATATCTTTATAAAAACAAGAGGAATTCTAAATACATTTACCCATGCCTGTACACCTAAATATTTATTTGCAAATTTCAACTGCTTCCAGGCAAAATCTAGCAATTGTATGTATGTAATAAATGGTTCTTTATCTGAGAGGATAAATAAAAAAGAAAATTGATTGAAATTTCATTATGACCATATTTGTCAATAAAGAAAGAATGAAATTTTCTTGAGTACGTTGTACCGTAATACAATAGAAAAGTACATGTGTGATGGTGTCAATAGTGTCTATGCAACATGAACATGTTTTCAAACTTGTGAAGTCTTCTGTAAATCTCCCATTAAAAATGCCAGGAAATAAAACATTAAGTCTGGCTCTGAGAAAGACTCTGCTGTGCAAGGAAGTTTCATGTAATTACATATCTGCCCAGTTTCCATCTGGAGTAAGCTGTGTGAGCTTCAACATGGATTGGAATATGGCTTGTATCATGAAATTGAAATTGGTCTGTCAGTCCTGATGGGGAGAAAAGGCATTTAGCCAATAAGTAAGAATTAAAAGCCATGTTCTCTCCTTCACTTTTTATTGCCCTGCTTTGCTTCTCACTATCACTTTGGAGGCTAGGTTGTAGTAAGGATTCAGCAGCAATATGGGAAAGCAGGGGAGGGCAAGCCTTGGCTTCAAAAACAGCAGCTCAGCATCATCCTTCAAAGGGAAAACACAACTCCTGAATTGCAAGAAAACAAACTAAATCACATTTATGGTATGCAGGTGGATTATACAAATTCACTTTCTTTTCCTTAAATAGGAGGAAGCTGAATGTAGGATTAAAATCTGAATGTAGGATTAAAAAAGGTATTGAAATAGAAATTTCATTATAAAATGTCATTACTGTCATTATCTTTATGTATTTATTTTTTGTGCCTCCTTCAGGGAGCTCAGGACAGCATACATTCACAACATGTCTGAGGTATGTTAACACTGCAAAAGAATAATTGACCAAAGACCTTACAGGAAACTCAGTGGATGGTTTTAGTCTGGACTTTTTCTAGTTTTAGTCGAATATTCAGATCACTGCATTTACATGAGCTCTCCCAATCATGGAACTATAGCAGCAAGCACCACAATGCTAATCCCAAAGCTGCATCAAAAGCCCCAAATATGAAAAGAACTGAAAAAGAGCACTTTGAAAATGTAATCTCTTTTTGGCATGAATGCACCAGTTGTATTTCTAAGTGAATAGAAGGGAAACAGTTGCTATTTTTCATCACCGTTTTGTTGATATACATTTTTTCTATACATCAAAAGCCTCAAGAATAAAGAAAATTTCTTTATATTAGATATGGCAGATATAGGACCTGTATTAGTTGTTGAAACAAAACTTGTGCCTAAACAGAAGGGATTAGATCAACTTTGGATGAATCACCACTAGTTTTGGAACATGACTATGTGGTGAACAAACTATTCAGCAAATAGGTATTGTTAACCCTACAGTGTTCAGAGCCCAATGCTCTGTCAAGGAGATACAGAAACAGAAGAGATTCAAGACGCCCAGAAAACTTGAATGGATTATAAAGGAGGATAGCCACAGAAATGGATAATCTATTCTTTGGTAAGATGATTGTCATGAAGGATATCACAGGAACCCAGATATTTATTTATTTATTTTTTATTTTCACATTTATATACCGCCCCATTCCGAAGACTCGGGGCGGTTTACAACTTATAGATATAGATATAGATATGCATAGCAATGAACGAGTATAAATTTGTAATTGCAGTGTACAGACTTGGGTGCTTTCAAGAAAATTTAAATCTAATGTGCAGAAGAACTAATGAATGTTTTTGGGTAATCTGTTTATCATATTATCTATCCATCAGATCAAGTCTACGAGGGCAATACAAAAAAAAGTAGGCAATTTCTTCATTTAAGTAGCCAATATGGCAAAAGTGAAGAAATAATTAATTGGCTCCCTATAATAATGTAACAAAGGAGGGGAGGAAATCCTAATGATTGCCTGTGGTTTTCAGCCCTGAAGGCTGGCTGCCTTCAAGCTCCCCATATCTCCTCCACAACAACTTTTGTAAGCCCTGAAGTGTTTGATCCATCATTCCCCTAATTTGATGACAGACAAATTTTATACCCAACCAGGCTTGCCTGGCAGCTATCACATCTTCTTTATCTGCCCATTTACTTTCTGGCTTGCCAAATGCTTATATCTGCAGTCATTCTACAACATCCTGCTGTGTCTGCTCCTTTCAGCATTTTGCTCATCTGCATTTTTCTCTCATTCAGTGTAGCTCTGACTCTTGTGTGCATGTACTGCAACATAAAAAATATTTGCCTAAAATTCTCATTTCTGCTTCCCTTCCCTGCTGGATCTACTTCCACGTGAACCAGAATCCGTAAACGTTTGCATCTTATTATCCAATTTCTCCTCTTCCAGATAACTTTCTATAACAGTTGCTCACACCTCGATGATGATGATGGTTCTTCACACAGTCAGCCAGATGTTTAGACTGGATTTGGCAGTTTTGCCTACCCGCTGAGTGTTTCCCAAGGACTTGGGATAGGCAGATGTTGACGTTTTATGTTGTTAGAGGTATTATTATTGCTGTAATTCATTGCACAGTCAACTAGATGTTCAGACAGGATTTGGCATTTTTGCCCGCCTATTGATGATGATGATGATATTATTATTCTGTGATTAGATTCACAATCTAAGTAGAAACATAATAATTGAAGTCTTAACTAAAGGCAGTAAAATTATTAAGGTAATGCCTAAAGATATTATTATAATTTGCATTGTTATACTTGTGATTTTTCAATTGTTCAGTCTTATAGGAAATGAAAACATGAATAGATAAGGGTGTGTATGCGCATGGGTATGTGTATGTATCTGTCTATATATCTATCTCTGTATGTCTCTGGAGATGTGTTTATTTCTCACTTTAATTCTAAAAGGCTCTGACTAATAATTTGGTCTTCATTTTTTTTTAGATTTGCACCAATCTTTTTATTTAGCAGAGTTTTCAGTCCATTATTACATTGTAACCACTAAAGCATATTTAGTGTTGTCTATTTGTTCTACAATGCTTATAAAACAGTTGAGCACCAGATGACACTTTTAGATTGATGCTTTCCATCAACAATGCCCAAATGTTTTAGCTCTAAACTTATCCTCCCTTTGTGCCAGGCTAGCCCAAATTATTGATATTTGATGAGCCAAATCCACTACCACTCTTATAGTAAAAAAATCCCCCTGTAATTAAATCATATTTATAACCCTTTAATAATGCTTCACATATGCCTTTGGCTGACCTTGATATATGTGGAGACAAATTCCCAGTTGGTATAAATGAACACATTAACCTTTTTAACAATGCATGGTTAACACTAAAGGCTATTGTATATAAATCCTCAAGACTGCTAGAGCATCAGAACCAATCCATGGGGTGTTTCATATCTTCCTCAAATGATCAGTTTCTGATGAAGTAGATTTCAATTCTCCCCATCTAGTTCTTTTCTTACAAAAATATTTTTTTCAGGCAGAGGAATGTAAACATGCTGGAGCTTTACTGTCTTTGGATTTCTGGTTCTTGTATTGGAACAAGAATGCATTAATGAGGAGTCTAGGAAAATGAAGACCTCTCTCTATTTCATCCATACACAACACATGGCTCATAATTTTACTAGTGATTCTGAAGAGATGGCCTGGAATATTGGGGGAATATTTCTGTGAAATCCTCCATTCCTTAGACTCTAAGTCTTAGAGGGAACTTACCTAAGTGATGGGTAAAGGTTTGCTTTTTTTTAAAGCTTCCAAGATCTCAAAAGGGTAAATGAAAGTAATAAGCACTGGGAATAAATTGTAATTCATATGATTTTCAAAATAATCTGCATGCACATGCCTTCATGCTGGGTGAATGAAGATCTCCAATCTAAATGGGCAAGCACTTAAAATGACCGCAGATTCAGTAAAATGAAAAGGAACTACGGAATAGAAGGAAAGAATAGGAGAACAGTAGCACAGCCTGGTCAACATAGTGCTGTCTGATAGATATGATCCTCAAAAAATCCCACTTTTCCAGTTCTGCAAATGGAAAAAAATATTAACACTAGAAGAATGTTTAACTGTATGCAAAGATAAAGCTCAGAGAGCACCAAGGACCCCACAGTTCAACCCTAAGCTACAAATATTCTCTTCCATCTGAATTCTCTCACTGGCTTGACCAATCCAAGGACAGAAACTTAATCATATTCTGTAGTCAATCAAAACAGTAAATTTTGACATTTTTTCCTAAAAATCAACAAATAATTAAAACAGATGGCTCATCCAAGTCCAGTCAGTGAAATTTTCACCTGTGTTTACAGTGAAGTCCATTTGTTCTGTTTTTTTAATGTGCAGAATGTTTAAAATTCTGTGTAAACATTCTCATAAAAATACTTATTCTCTTATAAGGTGGTCCAAGGGCTCCCCTTTAATTCCCCCCCTCCCAGTTCTTATTATGCAAAAAACTATAAGTAGCTCTAAAGAGCAAAATGACTGCTTCTGAAACCAGCATGCGGATATCAATTTGGCCACAAATGAGCCTGGCACAAGGCAGACGTTTTTCTATCCATATATTTATCCCTAGGAAGATGACATGGCATCACTTTTTGTCACTGTTAGGATTTCTTGTAGTGATGACATTCTGAATGTTCATGTGCCAGTTACAATGCTAGGTAAATTTTCTCTCTGTTTGAAGCAGTTATTCCTTGTGAAGCAAAAAGGGAAAAGTTAAAGAGGCAAGCCTCAAACCAATTTGTTAGTGTGTCACTGCCTAGTGCCAGTTTGTTTGTTAATATCTAAATGATAAGCATATAACAATCCATTCCCCATTGTAATGTCTATCTACCTATTAAACCAGGGAAGCGAAGATTTTTCAGGTCGCACTGTTATTATTATTAGGATCAGAATATAAATTGACCAAATTCCTCAGCAACTCTGTACTAACTCGCTGACCCATTTTCTCTTATAGAATTGCTTTTCATCTTTAGAATTGCCTGTTTTATAGTGACACAAGCCTTAACAGCATAGATGTAGAATAATGAAGAAGAGCTATCTGTCTGCTGTAATTGAGGTTTGTTAGAACTGCTGCAATGCAATAATCTCCAAACACCTTGGAGATAGCTAAAATCTCTGTTTCTTTTCTGTCTTGTACGGTGCACAAATATCAGGAGGCAAATAATATTACTTGGCTACTCAGAGCATTAGCTTTAATATATTCTGTCCAATTATGTACATGCTCGTTATGGGAGGACTGGATTCCTAATCTGGATGCCTAACGCTTGTTTCTTAATTGTATTACCCATTTTTTGTCTTGTGTACTTAACTAAGGAACGATACAAACAGTGTGTAGACTGTAGTATTTGCTGTTCACATCCGTGTTCACATTCCAGATGTTACACTGAGCTACTCTGCATCCCTTGGAATTTCACTGAAAGGTATGTAGAGCCATAATGGAGAAAAAATATTATTGTTGAAAGGATGAGTAGAATGTATACATATAAACAAGTAGGGGTCTCACTATCTCAAATGACCTTCCAGAATCACAACATCATGTTTCTAAAGGCTTCAATTTATCCGCCATATAGACATGATATTCTTTTCAGTTCAAGCTTGCATATGATTCTTGGGCTAGTGTATTCAGGAGAATGAAGAGTTAATGAGAGAGATCTGGATCAACTTTTAGAAATCAGCTAATCTGAGAAACATGACCTAAAAAGTTTCTTGACCTGACCTTGGGGCTGAGAATGAAAACAGTCCACCCTTTCTCTAGTCTGGACCTGTCTACAAGAGAACAGCTATGATCCGAAGAATGTTAACATGATCAGTCTCTGATGCAACGCAGTTGCCCAAGATGATAAGGAGCGCAAGTAGTACTGAAGCAAGTTGGTTATGCTACCAGGGGATGGGTTATGGGGGATGGGAGGTGGGGAGACAAAGTCCAGGGATTTTTTTTTAGTAGAAAATCTATACAGTACAACACAATAGAATTGCCATGCTATGTACTGGAATAACTGACATAGTACTACTACAATCTAACTGTTCTCCTTCCTCCTGTGTAAAAAACTTCAGTCTAGAGCCAGTCTATAATTATCTAACCGTGCCACTAATTAGGACAGGAAACTACTTAGTAAGCATAGGAAACACTACTGATAAAAATGCATAGCTCTGCAATTGCTACAGATGTTCTTGAGAAGAACCAACAGATAGGCAGGAAGAACACTGGTCACTTCTTGATCTGGAATCATCAACTATTTCCTTCTGCAATGCCATGACAGCAAACTTGAATGTGCTCAGGAAGAATGACCCTTGCTTTGATACTATAATGGTTCAGCTCCCTATTCTCGCCTCTTTTTGCCTGGTATAATTGGTAGCACTTTCTTCTCTCATTTGTGGCAAGAGAAGAAAGGCAACCTGAGCTCATTATTCTACCTTTTTCACTGTCCTGGAGGAGCTAACTCTGCTTGAGGAACTGGCCCGTGGCTGCTCTGTTACTATTGATTAACTAACTTTCCCTAAAATCTCAGGCAGTGACAGATACAGCAAATGGTTTACTTTGCTAAGGAACTTAACAAAGTACAGGTGGTCCTTGACATACAACTATTCATTTAGTGACCGTTGAAAATTACAACAGCAATGAAAAAAGTGATTTATGACCATTTTTCTCACTACGACCATTGCAGCATCCCCATGGTCATGTGATAAAAATTTAAATGCTTGGCAACTGACTCCTATTTATGACTCTTATAATGTCCTGGGGTCATATGATCACCTTTTGCAACCTTCTGACAGGCAAAGTCAATGGGGAAACCAGAGTTACTTAACAACCATGGTACTAACTTAACAACTGCAGTGACTCACTTAACAACTATGGCAAGAAAAGTCGTAAAATGTGGCAAAACTCACTATCTTGCATAGCAATGGAATTTTGGGGCTCAGTTGTCAGAATTTTAGGAATGCCCTTATATGTCTAGTACGAGTCATTTTCTAGAAAAAGTAAGTCCCAAGAACAGATATATTTACACCCACACCCAACTCTCAAGCCTCTCTACATTCTCTGTGGGGAGTCCTTTTCTCAAAGGCCTCCATGGTGGATGTAAAAACATAAACATGGATCTCTGCAGGGGCCTTGCTCTGGGACAGGACTATACAAGGAGTGGGGGAGGAGAGTCTCTCTCACACTTGATTCAGGTGTGTGAGTTTATGTTGAATGGCAGGTCATTTCTCTGCATCAATCATAGTCAAGAGATGAAGGGACAGAGGTGCCTCAAGGCCCCTTTCTACATTTTCTCTTTTTACATACTTTTCCAGGATTGCTTTTGTGTACCTGTTCAAGATTAAAGTGCAGTGGGTGGGGACCTTGAGGGTGGAGTATTATCTTTCTTTTAGTAAACTGACTCAACAATCATTGCTGATACTTCAATACTTTTACAGATTTTGGCTCATTTCTGAGCACAAGAAGAAAAGTTCATTTTTGAAATTTAAACTTTAAAAGTTTGAACTTTTTACAAAGCTTTAAAGTCTTACATGATTTGGGATTCGCAGAGAGCGTGATCTGTAAATCAGAGAGCTGCAGGTCAATCAAATATATTGGGTTATGGATATAGCCAGCAAATAAAATAGCTGATAGAGGCCAATTCAGTGGAATTTGAATATACCTTTCAGCTGTTAATATTTTCCTAACTTTTATTCTGATATATTACAACATAAGTGATTTTGTTTGTTAAGGCTGTGATCTTCAACATACTTTGGAACACAGCATGACTTGCTAATGAATAAATACACATACGATTGCAAAATAATGGTGACTGGTTTTTTTTACAGCCCTAAGAATTCTAAACATTATCTAAACATCTACAAGCAAGAATTTCTTGAACTTGGTTTGCCAGACTGCAAATTAATCACTTGATTAATGCTATTTATTTATGTGTGCTTATTAGCAGCTCTTCACTGAAGTTCTCAGAGCAATTTAAAATAAGAAAACCGGAGCAACAACCACACTAAAACAACAGTCTAGAATAAATTTCTAAAATAAAACACCTTCACATTTAAGCACCAGAAAAATTTAGATAAGTAAAATTGTTTTAAACTGGAAGACAGAGTGCAAGGGGAATATTTGGGATTCAGAACTCAGATATCAGTGCAGAGAAAAGCTTGACTGTAATTATTCTTGGTTTACTTTAGACAAGAGACACTTTGCAACAGCATCTTGGAAGCTGATCTAAATACCATTGTGATCCATTATATTAGGTGTCATTCAAAAAACTATGGCTAACCATAAGAGATCTTTCCCAGATTTCCTGCCTTGTATTTTAAGAATGATTTGTTAGCATCCAGATTATGAAAGCTCTTTAAGCTTTCTGTGATAGGAAATGTCTTTAGCACAATTCTTATTTAGAGGTCTTGAGCCAACAAAAGTGCTACAGCAGCACCTCCCAGTGGCTACTTTGAAGTAGCTATAGCGAGCATAGAAAATAGAAAATGATGTATGTATGTATGTATTGGTATGTAGATATGCATGTATGGTACGTATGTATTGTGTATTTATTTATTTCCCATCTTTATTAATTTTACAAGCCATGCAAGGTGGTGAATATATTCAATACATCTCTATCCTCCTATTTTCCCCACAACAACCCTGTGCATCTGGTTGTTTGGGCTGAGAGCGTGACTGGCCCAGTTATCCAGCTGGCTTTCACAGCTAAGATAGGACTTAATATAAATACATGTACATTGTTTACATTTGTCTGTTGTGACATTTGAACTGAGCTTTGTAATTTTTAATCAGTTATTATTTGTGTGTGAAATTTTGTCAAAACCTCTCTGGCTTCAAAAGGTTATTGAGATGTGGGAAGGAATTGGCACTGTGGGTAGTTTCAAAAATTGAATTATTCATGGAGGGTTCACGTAATCTAAAATGTATTCCCCAACACAAAATTGGAGAACCCCTCCAGTCTCACAACCTTCAAGAAAGTAATTATTTTGGAGTCCTTATTGCTCTCTGAGATTGATTTTACTTTCAGAGGTGCACTTATGTTGCCTAGTTGAGTATTGGAACATCTGTAAACAAACAACTGAGCTCAGAGAACGATAGACTCCACAGTTCAAACCTGAGCTACATACATTCTCTTCTATTAAAACTAATTATTTTATAACCAGTTTATCAATTTCAAATTTTAAATAATGTACCAGAGCAATGTCAACATGAGCCAATGTAGAATTATTAAATGCAATAAAATCTAATATATATTATTACGACATTTGCTGTCAACAGCATTACACTATAATACTCAAATTCTTCACATAATCTTTAAGATTACCAATATCCAAACCCACTTTTTTAAAACAAAGGGTATTATCATTTTTATGAACTTTGGAATAAAGAATTAGAAAGCTTATACTCTTGAATCAATATATTCCTCTTCTAGATCACACACCTAGATCACCTACATGCCATTCTGGAAAGGAATAGTAATTTCCAAAGTAAATTCCCAAAATCTAAAGCAATTTCTGATTTATTTCTGGAAACTATCAAACCACCCTTGGTGATTCCCCCCCCCCCCCAAAAAAAAAAAAAAAAGGAACAGAGTATGCCAGACTTTTCCAGAATGTTCCAGTCTTGAATTGCTGGTTTTTTTTCTGTGTCCTTCCTTCCTTCCCTTAACATTTTTTCTTACATAATTAAATTTTACTGTAATAAAAAATGCCCAGAAAGGACAGGTAACCAACAGCTGAGTGGACTGAAAATGGATTCTATATGTAGTGTGCAAAATAGCTTAACTATATGCATTGAAGTTGGCATCAAACCACTTCAGTCATAAGTCTTTTCATATCATTAATTTGTCATTTGTAAGATAAGACTTCAGTTTTGCAGTTCTTTGCAAAAACTGCTATTTCTTCAAACCCTCATTTTAGCCCTAAATTGAATCAAAATAGAAATCAGGAAGTGGAGAAAAGCTTTCTTCCTTCTTTTTGTGCCAGACCTGTTTTCTATTTCTGAAAGGCATGAAGCTGATGTTTTCTTCCTTACAGTTTCTTCAGGGGGGCTGGGGGCGCCTGCTGAGTTTTTGCTTTCAATTTAAAACATCTGCCAGGAAAACAAAACTTGCCAACGCTTACTTAAAATCTTCCATCCATCTTCAGGATGAAGCTGGATGCAGAAAAACATAATAAATAAACAGATTTATACTGTTGTTCAAACAGAAACAGATATTACAATGCATTGATTCAATATTTATTGGAATAAAATATTGAGCATTGCCTTGATTTAGGAAGTGATCTGATATAATAGACGTTTAAATTACGGTAGTTCTTGAAAGTTACTCATAATTATTTGCAGCCCCCTTCCGCAGTCTTTCTGAACAAAAGGGCATATACCATATCATCTTTCCTTCCAAATTTTTCAAGAAATGGATTAGAAACCAAGACTGGATGGAGTCCAAAACAACAGTCTGATTCCCACCCAAGTCTACCTTGGGGGCAGATGGACTTTTAGAAGGAGGGAAGATAAACTTTTTTAAAGGTTTAAAAATCTTCCTTTTTGTTGTTGTTGAAGATATCTGATTATATCATAGGAAGAGAAGTAGATAGTTTCAGTCCTTTTTCACCACCAGTGGTGAGAATTGAGGAGGCTTTTTAAAAATGTTATAAAATTAGGTTATTTTCTTTAATTTGTTGCTTTCCCAGAGAAAATAACATGGCTAGTATTCTACAGTTTGCTTTCAGTCATAATATTTGAGGGCTAGTAAAAAAAAAACCCAACAGGCTGGTGAGCAGCATATAGCCTGGTAGACTGTCCGTTCCCTTCATTAAGCCATAATGAAATAGCCAACACTGGACTATGAGGGACAAGATAACTGAAGGAGGCCAGGATATCTAGGGAGGAATAGACCATGCCTGGAAGCACAGAAAATGTTAAGTATAGAATCCCTGTATAAGATTTAAGCCATCTCAGTCTCAGAATACATACATAACTATTTCTGTCCTAAAAGGGTATCTTTTAGGTACCTTAAGTGAAGAGTCTTGGGTGGAGCAGGCTATAAGCTTGGGAGTCTGAAAGCCATATAATTCCATGTTCTCTGGCATCCACAGTACTGAAATCAGGGAGAAGGTAAGTTCTAATCTGAGCTGATCCACTCTTATAGTACTGGGGGAGTTCAACTGCTATGTCCTGGGAATGGAGATCAGATGTGTTCAGGATTGCATTATCTCTGTTGCAATCATCAGCTATCAGTAGTTTTAGGTTTTCTCAGCCTCAAGCCATATATCTTATTAGATCTGTATTTCTTTGGATAGATGACATAGGGCATTACTTATGCCACGGTCAGATTATTTCCTGGAAAACGTCACATTGTTAGCATCCTTGACTTCCATAAGCATGGCAGACAAGTTAGGATGAACTGCCCCTGGCACCCGAGGAATCCAGAAGATTTATGGGCACTTGGGGACTTTTATTGTGACTTGATGGACAGGACCCTCATGTGCCTGGTGTGTCTGCAACACATAGATGGCCGCTAGTACTTTAGACAAAACTGCTCTTGAAAAGCCTCTCGCAAGTCAATGGCAGGGTGCCCCTTGGCCTGACAGTGAGCTCCAGGAAATCAAACAATTCAAGAGATGCCTGGAGCAATAAAGATAAAAAGCGAAGAATGAATACAACAAAGGTCAAGGTCAAGCCCATGTTCAGACCTGCAGTGTGGTGATTAAAAACAACAAAGGATACTTATTTCTCTACACTTCTTCTTTCAAAAGATTCTTTTTTGGTGACACAGTTCAGAGTGACTTGTTCTGCAGGGAAAGAATTGATATGCCAGTACTCCTCAGGTTGCTGACATGCTTCTTTGCAGATAAAATAATTTATGTTCATTTGAGTTTGGATGCCATGTGAATGATTTGGGTAATATTTTATGAAGTTATCTGGCATTACAACATTCAAAGAATTTCATACGGTTTCATAATCTGCCCACTGCCCAAGGGCCCAGACAAGGGATGCAGATGATGTAATTTCACAAGAGGATGTAATCTCAAAAGCAGTCCTTTAATTGGATGCTCCCTTGCCTTGAAACACTTGCCTGGAAGCTCAATTGGCATTTTGTTTACATTCTGGGGAGCTGTTAAAGATTATTTTGTTTCAATGGCCATTTGACTTATGATTTCCAAGATTGTTCTCTTAGATTCAGAGGTTCTCAAACTCGGCAATTTTAAGCCAAGTTTGAGAAACACTGTATTAGACTGAGATGGATGTGTTTCAAACGAAAACATGACAAGGGTTGGACTCCATGGCCTTTCCTGATGTGAGGATTGCTGGCACTGAGAGTTCAGTTGCAACCTATTTTTTGCCTTCTGCTCAGATAGTCAGAAGTGAACTTGGCTTCGTCTGTGGAGATTCTCAGTTTTCATCATTCATCATCTATCATTATTTTCATCATTCATTATCACAACTGATGGGGTTTCTTGGATGAGAAACGAAACGTTTTGTTGTTCTTCCTCAAGGAAAAAAAAACAGCCCAGTTGCCTTTTTTAAAAAAAGCACTTTTGAGTGAACGTCCTCGTTTCCCTCACGAAAGTTCTCTTCTTCGGAGAAAAGCGGCAGCCAGATCCCATCTCTTGGAGGGCTTCCCGATGGAAACGGGCCTACCATTCCACGCCACAAGAATCAGAACGATCCTCCCAGCCCAGGATCCGGGTCACTCCCGTTCACCCGGCCCGCCAATAGGCAGCGCAACGCAACGCAACCTCGCCCGCCCACAGTTGCGTAACCGTTCCTTTTATATAACTTAAGGGACGCCGATTGGCTGCACCTCCCACTTCCATTCTTTGCAACATTGGATTAGTGGAGCCGGCGGCCGGCCGGCTGAAGTCGCGGGCGATTCGCTGAGCGGGCTCGGCCCCCAACCCCGAGAGCCGCGGCCCGATTGGTGAGTGCTTGCCCTTGCCTGCCAAGGTGGAGGAGCAAGGCAGGTACTGATTGGCGGGCGGCTCCCTCCGCCACCGCCACCGAAGGTGAAAGTCTCCTCCAGGCAGGCAGCGGATTTGCGCTGTTGGGAGCCGCAGCTGGTGCCGGTGCTGCTGCTGCTGCTGCTTGGGACACCCACCCACCCCCTCCGCCATGGCTCCCGGAGCAGGATCTGTCTTTGCCGCCGTTCCCCAAGCCGCCCCGGTGGCGGTTTTCAAACTGACGGAAGATTTCCGCGCTGACGAGGATCCTCGCAAGGTCAATCTCGGAGTGGGAGGTGAGAGAGTGCAGGGGAAGAGCGCTCCTGCGTCTCTTCTGCCCTCCAGTCGCGTTTTCGCTTTAGGCAACCGCGGGCTCGGGCCCCTCGCAGAGCCCTGGGATCCAGGATCCCCTTTCCGAATGTCCGACAGGGCTCTCTGCTGGGTTTTGATCGGCTTTAATGAAGCAGACAGCCGATGTAGGCGATGCGTTCTTAGCAGCCGCATTTCTGTGTGCCTTGAGAAGAGACGACGGGTAAACTCCATCCAGTTTACACCGAACAAGCATTGACAATTTGCCTTTTTTGTGACCTGAAGCACTTGATTTTTCATGTGCAGATATATTCCTCTTTTGTGTGAAAAATAATTAGTAGTACGGTAATAAAGTACAGGTAGTCCTCGACTTAGAACAGTTCATTTAGTGACTGTTCAAAGTTACAATGGCACTGAAAAAAGTGACTTATGACCATTTTTCACACTTACGACCGCTGCAGCATCCCCGTGGTCACGTGACCAAAATTCAGACTCTTGGCGACTGACTCATATTTATGATGGTTGCATTATCCCAGGGTCATGTGATTCCCTTTTATGACCTTCTGACAAGCAGTGTCAATGTGGAAGCCAGATTCACTTAATAACTGTGTTACTAATTTAACAACTGCAGTGATTCACTTCACTGTGGCAAGAAATGTTGTAGAATAGGGCAAAATTCACTTAACAAGTGTTTCACAGCAACAGAAATTTTGGGCTCAATGGTGGTCGTAATTTGAAGACTACCTGTAGAGGGTGTTTTGTGTATGTGGGTGCTTTTAAGTCACTGTTGACTCCAGGCAACTGCTGGAGAACTTGTGGTTTTCTTAGCAAGGTTTTAGGAAGGGATTTGCCATTGCCTCCTTTCTAGGACTGAGAGAGAGGCAATGGCTCAATATCACTCCACTAGTTTTCTATCTAAGACAGGGCCAGTTAAGGTGCCTCAATTCCTATACATAACTGGCTCTTGTAGTATTCTGGAGCTAGATAATTATTGATCCAGATAATTAGAATCCAAAGTATTTAAACTGATGACTCATGAGGATTAGTGTAATTTCCATTCTTTTGTGTGCCATATTTTTCTTTGGTTTCATTTATGTTGGATTTCCTGAGAAATATTAGCAGAGAATTATTTGCAATGCATTGATTAGAGTTAAAGGATCCTGCAGAATGTGTAATGGCTTGTCTGATCGACTTTTGAAACAAGCTGTGATCCCGGAGGGCAGTATTAGTGTCCTTTGCTTTATAAAGGACATCCAAAATTAGAGTCTGCCCAATGCCTGCACTAATTCTCAGGGCACAGTCCCATGGTTCTTAATGATGAAAACCTATGCATTTTGGCATGAACTTCCATGAATAGAAACAGAATAAATTTCTTTATTGTGTTGATGTTTTCAGTACCACTTATTGTCATGGATATATTTTGGCTGTTCCAGTTGGAAGTGGGTCTTTATAGTTAATCATTAAAGATACAGAATTTTGATTAAAATATTACTTATGCTTTTGAGATGATTTAAATACAGATGTGATCATGGTAGACCTCTAGCCTGAAATTTGCAGGCATCTTATGATTCAGTACTGCTACTACTTATGCTTAATCAGCAATGTTATGGAGCTTTTTTGAACTCCCTGGACACAGACAAATAACCAGCAATGGGGAAAGAGGAAGAGGTTTTGGTGACTATAATATTATGGTATAGTATAGTATGTGGATTTTTAGTGCCAGATATTCTAACTGGGGTGTGACTATCGAAGATTTAGGCTAATGTCCAAGTACTGGTTGAGCCAAACTGCAGGGACTTCAGAGATTACTGCCTGAGTTTTGCAGAAAAGGGAAAGGAGACTTTGCACCAGAAAATAAAGTCCATGTTGAATAGGCAGGTCAGTTCTTCATTAAAACAGTAGGTTTTGCCCCTGTATTAGACCTGCATATGTTCTTTCATCCTTTTGTTGATCATTATAGAATAGCTGAAAAGTCATTCCAAAATTTTTTGCTTTAAAGGAAATTTTTTAGTTCTTTTTGTATTAATGTTCCCAATATTTCTCAACTGTTCTTACTTGCTCCATTGTGCATTATTTGATTTTAATCTGTTTCTAGCAATCAAGACATTTCTTTCTGACTTAGTTTTTTTCCCCAAAGCTCCTATTCAGTTATAAACTTTAGAGCTACCCAGATCTCTTATTTGTAACAGTCAGACTAACAATTTGATAATCTCCATGAAGATTAAGATTTTAATTTAATTTAAATTAAAAAAAATATTTGTAATGTCTCTCCAAATAGAGTGTGGAACTGGTCCTGCATTGATGTTCGTTGTACGTGATAGCAACTATTCTTCAAAGGTTTTAAAGTGAAAATCAATAATGTAGAATAAGCGGGTGCCTTGCATTCTTTCTCACCCCCACCATTTACTATTATTATAATTATTATTATTATTATTCCTTGCATTTGTTAAGGTAATTCTACTCTCTTCCTTCAGCTTATCGCACAAATGAAGGACAGCCATGGGTATTGCCAGTTGTCCGGAAAGTGGAAGTGATAATTGCCAAGAACGCTGATTTGAATCATGAATATCTACCTATTCTGGGTTTGCCAGATTTCCGTGCCAATTCCTCACGAATTGCACTAGGAGAGGATAGCCCAGCCATCAAAGAGAACAGGGTAAGCGTGAGGCTGGAACAGAAACTTTTGTTGCCAATCATCATTGGCCTCTCAAAGGTCTGTGAAATGTTGGTTCATCAACTCCCCAGCCCAGCTACATTTTTTGACACAACTGAATATCATCATACAGCTGCCAAACAAAAAAATAACAATATTTTTTTAATGAAACAATTCTATTGATCTTAGAGAATAAATTCTAAAAACACATTTTTGAGAGGAATGCACTATGTAGTTGAAACAAGTACCTGTTTGGTATGAGATGAATCACTTAGGTCAAGATGCTGGAGAAACAGAAACATTTGGGGATAAGAAGGATGGACAGACTGGTGTGTTATATTGTTCCTCCTATTTGAATTTGTGCAATTTGATTGGATGGAAGCATTTGAAGAGAGCAAAGATCCAATTGTATCAGATCTTATAGCAATTTGGATGCCAATGTGAAAGGAAGGGTGGATGGTCACCTTACAACTCAGTATTTCTTTCCCTCTATTCCAGGTGGGAGGTGTCCAATCCTTGGGGGGCACTGGAGCTCTCCGTATTGGAGCAGAGTTTTTGAGACGGTGGTATAATGGAACCAACAACACATCTACCCCTATCTATATTTCTGATCCTTCCTGGGGTAAGTGCAGAGGCTGCTAATATTTTTGGGCTGGAGTAGAGCCTAGGTGGCGCAGTGGTTAGAGTGCTGAACTGCAGGCCACTTCTGCTGATTCAATCTAGCGGTTCAAATCC
>JANHFL010004594.1:962981-985786 GCA_032468155.1 Oxyrhabdium leporinum | reverse complement strand
TCTAGAAAAAGTGCAGAGAAGAGCAACCAGGATGATTAGGGGACTGGAGACTAAAATATATGAAGAACGGTTACAGGAACTGGGCATGGCTAGTTTAGTGAAGAGAAAGACCAGGGGAGACATGATAGCAGTCTTCCAATATTTGAGACGCTGCCAGAGGAAGGGGTCAAGCTATTTTCCAAGGCACCTGAAGGCCAGACGAGGAATAATAGATGGAAACTGATCAAGGAGAGATTCAACCAAGAAATAAGGAGAAATTTTCTGACAATCAACAGAACAATCAACCAATGGAACAGCTTGCCTTCAGAAGTTGTGGGAACTTCATCACAGGAAGCTTTTAAGAAGAGACCGGACTGCCATCTTCAGAAATGGTGTAGCGAACCTATGGCACATGTGCCACAGGTGACACGCAGAGTCCTCTCTGTGGATACACACACCGTCGCCCCAGCTCAATTCCACCTCACATGCGCAAGCACTTCCCACTGGCCAGCTGGTCTTCAGGCCTCTGCCACAGATGCGCGGGATGCATATGCGGAGCCCCGGGGTGCATGCATGGGGGGCATATGCATGCACGGGGGCACGCACGTGCAAGCGCAGAACACGCACATGCGTTGATATGCACGTGTGCTTTTGGCAGTCGGTGCCAAAAAGGTTCACCATCACTGGTGCAGGGTCTCCTGATTGGGCGGGAGGTTGGACTAGATGACCTACAAGGTCCCTTCCAACTCAGTTAATCTGTAATATGATACTGCACAACTTGCTTAACTCAATCATAGTTCCTAACTGTGATCATAATAGCAGCATGCAATTATGATGAGTCCAGGGTAGCCAGCTGGAGGAGTAAGAGGTTTCTGACCTTTTCCTGCCTTGTATGCCCATAGCCCTGTGCCAGAAAAATACTGTTAAAGCTTTATTACATCAATGACCCCTTCCATTTTGGCCAGGGAGTCAGCAGAGGCATTGCTTGGATGCTGGAATGTTTGACTGTCAAACCTTGGCAATGAGTTTTATAATCAAACACTTTGTATTTGGGTCATTCAGCATGTACAACTTATAGAAAAAGAGAAAACTGACGGCAGAAAAAGACCCATAGGTCCATTGAGTCTGCCCTTTGAAATGTTTTTTTAATTTATTATTTTTAATTAATTTTATTTTCATTTATTGTTTTAAATTTTATTTAGTTTAATTGTTGGTTGATAGACATGTGTTTATCCCAAGCATGTTTAAACTCAGTAACTGATGACTGACCTACTACTTCCTACTACCATTACTCTTTCTGTGAAGTTTCTAACATTACTTTTGAACTTTCCTTCCTCAGGTTTTGCTCCCATGTTTTGATTTTTGCTTCCTTGGTGGACTAATTGAGCCATGGAAGGCCACTAGTCAGAAGTGACAGTATTATTGGCCCACATGAAACAGTCAGGGGAAGAGCTATGAAAAAATTCAAATGTAATTTTAGTTTAAACTGGTCTCTCTCCTGATATTTAACTGGCAGGTTTCTGGGTTCACACAACACATGGACTAGCAATTAGTGTGTGGATAATTTTGTCAGATAAATGTAGCCTGAGTGTCTATTATGGGCCTGTCTGAAAACATAATCTTTATGTGCTATTTGAAAATAAATAAAAACAAATATAAGTAAAGTTCTCTCCAAGTTGGTTTGTTTCATTATGATTGGCCACATTGTTCTAAAATATTTAGAGTGAGTAATCAGTACTGCCAAGAATAGGGCAACACATAGTACCAACCTGTGAGAAAGGCAGTGTCATGTTGCCACTCATGTGATAAGCGATGTGAAGTTAGTATTATCATCTGAACTTTTCTCATTGTCTGCCGAAGGTTTTCTCCTCCCACCTGCAGTATCAAAGTTGGGAATTACTGTTGGGGGGAAAAAAACCCTACCTCAAAACTAATAGCTCTAAAAAGGGTCACTTTCCAGGTATCCCACTTTCCAGGTATCCCACTAGTCAGTAGTCTCTTTAAGCTCAGGAGTCGTAAGTAACATGCTGACTGGTATATCTTGGATACTTGTGCAATAGCATCAAGGATAAATGGGGTGGGGGAGGACAGTGATTATAGCTGAGCAACCAAAACTAAACTCCATATGCCATAAATTTTATGTGAACAAATGCCTCCCCCAGGACTTTGATATGACTCACTAAGTGTCCAAAGTAACTTCTTTCCTAGGGGTTCCTGAGGAGCACCTGGAGATGTGCTGAGCTCCATTTCCCTGTTTGAGGACTCAGGTTCCAGCCTGACAATATAGTCTTCATTTTCTGCAAGGCAACAATAATCAAAATAAGGCTGGGATTCCTCCTTCCCTCACAGCTCATTGCATTCTTCCTGCCCTGCTATTACATGCTCTTAAATACTCACTCTGCATGCTGATTTCTGGGTTGCCCGTCAACTCCTCCTGGTTGTGGGGGATCCGCTCCATGTGCAGGAACATAGAGCCTGTAGGGCTCTTTATATTCCCTTCTGACTTGCTGGCTGCATGATATAAAGAGACCTCAGCAGCACCTGTCAGGGCACACATCTCTCATCATAAATATGTCATAAGAGGATACAGATCTGGATACAAGCAGAGGATATTGTAATAAAATAGTTGGTTTAACTGTTTGGCCTGATTAGGGCAGGTATAAATTTAAAACGGAGAATTAAAATAATTTTGCACAGTAAGACTCCCACAGGCGTCTTTTTACAAAGTCACTCTATAGGAACATGTTCAGTGGTACACCTACCCACAATGCTACTTCTCTCATTCAAGAGGATAGCAGGATCATCCTTGGGTGTCTGTGGGGTGCCTCTGACTGTGGGAGCCTTTGTGGAGTCACCATCATTGAAAACATCCATGTCAGGGGTCTGGGGAGAGCTATCCATGCGGCTGGCAGCCAGTGCATTCTGATACTGTTGCCGAGTAATCTAGGAATCAAACAGAGGAATTGCCAGATAACTACTTAATTCTGCAAATTCATTTCTCCAGTGTTTCTAACTTCTATATTTCTGTGTATTTTCCACAATCTGGTGCCACTGAAGGGTGTTGTATAACAAACAAACTCTAGGCAACAGATTTGGAGAGATGTTCTACTACCACATACAACCCCATCACTTTACATCCTGAGTGCAAGGGCTTTTTCACTTCACACATCTCCCTTTTCTTTTTCATTGACTAGAAAATTACTGTAAAATTACACAACCCTGTTTCCATCAGAAGCCTGCCTCTTCAGATTTTTTTAGGGGGGGGGGGGGGCTCAATGTGCTTCTATTGTTGCCTTCAGGTTTATATTTCATCCACAAATCAGGCCTTAAATACATTCCTTTGTCTCATCTTCCCAACTCTGATTCTTTTTCGCCTCACCTCTGTGCAGTTCTCACCTGTGAAGAGCTGCCCTATTCTTATTTCATCATTTGTATCACACTTTTTGGCGGGGTGAGGGGGTGTGTGCCTTTAAATCAGTTTTTGACTCCTGGCAACTGCCTGGACTAGTATCTGCTGTTTTCTTGGTATACTTTTCAGAAGTGGTTTTCCACTGCTTCCTTCCTAGGGCTGAGAGAGAATGACTGGCACAAGGTCACCCAGTTGGCTTTGTGCCTAAGGTGGGACTAGAACTCACAATCTCCTGGTTTCTAGCCCAGTGTCTTAACCACTACACCCTCTACACATTGGTCTCCCATCAATATCCCTTCTTCCCTGCAATATTATTTATGGTTTACTATTCTGCTCCATAGCAATATAACTTTCCTCAACACCGTATTTGCTTTCAAAGTTGCATTCATCACATTGTTTTTGCCTTTTTCTCACAGAATTTAAACAGAGAGTAATTAAAATTCTTTAATGAATGGATTAATTTATTCCAAGGTTGTTGCATTCCAGGTGCAACACAACCTGAAATCATTATACCTTTCATTATTTGGAAGGTGCTCATTTTTGCTGTTGTTTAAAAGGCAAGAGAGTAAAGAAAGAAATGTATGCATGCTATGTCAGATAGAAAAATATAGTTAATTTTATTGGTGTTGAAATGTATAGCACTGCTGAAATGCTATACTGTTATAGAATACTTTTTTAAAAATAAAATGTTATTTGTAAAATAAGAAGTGAGAATTGTTATCATGTGCTGGCCATTACGCCATGACATCTATGTTTAGTGATTTGGTAGAGGTTAGTCAAGTAAATTTATAGCACAGCTGGCAATAATAAGGAGTAAAATTGCATGTTCCCAACATTTCCCACAATTTTTAGGCTGCACATCTGTACTCCTCAGAAGCCAAAGGTTTACAAGGATGCCTTGCCTCTTCTAAAAGCTTGCTAGAAGCCAAAATTTTATGTGCTACTCTACTGATTTAATATTCTCCCACCCATTTTTCCTTTATCATTCAATTTGGTCTTGTCTCTTCACTTCTAACACAAGTTAGTAAGTTCACCAGATTCACATTATCCCTATGTTATGTCCAGCATACTTGCTAATTAATTATGCAGTTAACAAACCTATTTTCACATGAAGTGCAATCTTGTATAGACATTTTCTTGGACATGATACATGGAGCAACCCTGGCATGAGGCTATTCATAATCCATGGCATAAAAATAAGGAGGACACTTCTTTCAATCACCCAGTCCAGCAGATACCTTGACAAATTGTACATCACACAGAATATGAACAGAGTAATCTGGAGTGTATATGTTGTTGTTGCTGCCGCTATGAAGTTGGGTGCTGCTGCCTCCATAGTCGTTACGTTCTCGAATTGGAGACTCAGAGCGGTTTAATCCACTGCAACGGGATGGGGATTGATTCACTAGAAATAAAGAAGTGATGAACAACAGAAAAACACACTGCCTAAAATTTGGCTTCTATGAGCTAAGCTAAGACTGCTTAAGATTCTCTTAATTGTTCTTAACACTAACAATTTTTCTGGAATGAACTCCAACCATAACAACAATTGGGTTTTCATTTTGCATAAACTTCCCCCAAAATTCTGAATGTTTAGGTGTCAAAATCTCCACAACAAAATGTTACAGTATATTCCCTGGTTCCTACATGTTGTGCTTTTTCTGTTCAAGCTGGCAGAACAGGGACTTTGTAACAATGATCAGGGCTTGCAAGGCCAAGATGACTGAAGCCTAAAAGTGCAATTGAAAAAGAAAAATATTAGATTTTTTAAAAAGAAAAACAAAAGTATATTCCAGTAAAATCTTCTTGGTTTAATACCTCAGTCAAATGTAAGACTGCATGTCAACTGCTTCTACTAGAATGCCTGGGGCTTTTATGCTGCTGCCTTTTATACTGCTCTTCTTCCAGAAATGGAGGTAGTTGGTTCCTCTCTATGGCGTATCTTTTCAATACCTAACAGAGGAATCTTTTAATTATCTCTTTATCTTTCTAGTTCCAAATTTCTATATTTAAATTCTCTTGTTCTTCACTCTTTTTATTTTTTTGTTTTTCATTTTTCTTGCTTGTATTAATATCTCCATTTATTTCTAAGCTTCCTATTCTGGAAAAACTACTCAGAAACCTATGGCACCCCATGTCTTCTCAAAGTAAAGACCCATTCCAAGAAGAACTTACTGCTGGGAAGTTTATATAGATATAGAGCCTTGACTGTTTAAATTAGTCATTTCCTTAGCTTGATGTCTGAACATAATCAGTGTTTCTTAATAACTCCTAATATTTCCTTCCAATCAGATAGGCATACTGGCTGATAAACTCTATAGATATATTTCTAAAGGTGATCATTCTGACAGAAACTGCTATAATAACTCATCATTAAAGACAGTCTACTGACCATAACAGGATGTATTTCTGAGTGAATCTGCATAGGAGAGAATTATGAATAAATTTCTTATGGCACAAGACTTTACAAACTGTGATTACTTCAAAAGAAGCAGTAACTTAGAACTACACTTTCCACACAATTTTAATTCTTTCCCTTGTAATGATCCGAATTACATAGGTGTTTGAGTGAATGCTTATAGAGATTTTTTTCCTGTATTATCATTACTTCTTTCCCCTCTTCAATTATTGCCACTTGGCTGCTTTATTAAGAAGATCTCTCTTAAGTAAAACTCTCCTACACACCGGTGAGAATATGTTTCTATTATCAACCAGAAACATGTATCCCTGCAGCAGTGAACCGCAGCTGCAGCTAAAGAGTTTCAAGCCTCTTTAATAGCTTTCTCCTCACTTGACTCAGATGACTGGAACATACTTTTGAGTAACACATTTCCTAGAGTGGAAAAAGGGTTAGGCAATATTTAAACCATTGAGATTATGTAGTGTCAATTTTCAAAAAGTGGTTGTCATGAGCACAGCAATCCCAGAATGCCCATTTCCTGTAAAACAAGCCAGACTCCAAATTATTCTTTATAAAATCAATGAGTCCTTTGTAAGGGACCCAAGCGTGTTTTTGTAAATAAGCACAATGACAAGTTAGTCCTTTGCTTTGGACTATACTAGCTTCTTCTTTTATTAAAAATAATCTTTTTAGGAAATGCTTCTCTCCTTATATGACAATAGCATGAGAAAAATAGTAATTGTTGTAATAATATGCATGGATCTGGACACAAAATATTGCTCAGCATGGGCAAAACAGATTCAGTTGTAGACAAACAGAACACATGCATACAGGTTCACAATTTGTTTTGCAAGCATGCAGGATATTCTAAGCCTGTATCTTTCATAGGAGGAAAGACTCAGAGAAGGACACACACCCAGAATCATAAGGCAGCAAAACTGGGTTTCTTTCTGGGTGACATGTACTATATATTATTACCTGGGGACCCAGCCAAAGATTCCCCTCGGCTGAAGGCAAAGGTACGAGACACAGACACGGGCACTAGAGAGAAGACAAGGATCAGGAGACAAAAACCAGGAGAAAAGGAGCAAGGAAACTTTAGAAGGAACCAAGAGTGAGCTACTCAGCATTATGGACAGGTTAGAGCAGGAGTGTCAAACTCAAGTCGTCACGGCAGCATCACGTGACATATCAGGATTTTTCCCCCCTTCGCTAAACCGGGCATGGGCGTGGCTAGCGTGTGATGCGTCCGGCCCAAGGGCTTAGAGTTTGACAGCCCTGGGTTAGAGCTATGAATATTACCTAAGCTCTTTTCATTTTCTAAAATTTAGTTTTATTTCTAGATAACTTGGGCAAGGAGAAGCAAACAGAATGTAAGTTTTGAAAAAAAGATTCTCTGCAGGCTATCTAGCATTATATCCTGGATAGTGCATCTCACTTCACATCACTACATTGAGACTCACATAATTTAAAACAGTGGATTTAATACTTCATGAGCATTTATAAATCCATGATACAATTCCACAAATCACCATTTGATGGCACTAAGAACACAGACAATGGAATGCAGATTGCTAAACACCAAATTAGTTTTAAAATATTCATGAGTTACAGACCCAAGTTTTGGAAGTGACCTTATTCTTACAGACTTACCTGAACTGCACCGAGTGCACATTTATTTGATTGTATTATTATTCAGAATAGTTTATGCAGGGCCAGCTCTAGCTTTCAAAGGCAAGGGAAATAATGCAAAAATGCACACATTTACAATGCGTCTGGCACAAATTATGCTCTTCTTTTTCTGCTCTGGATTGAGCACTAAGGCTGAGAGGGAGGAATAATTATTGGTAAGAAAACAAAGAAATGGGGCCAGTAGAAGCAACTGAGTAAGTCAAGGATGGTGGGATGAGCTTTCTAAAAAATGTATATTGAGCCCCCAGTAAGAGATAATGAAAAGTAGAGAAGAAAATGAAACCAGCAATGACATGAAGCTACAATAGATGCTGCTTTAGCTAAAACTGACTGCAGAAATCTCCCTAGGGGGCTATGGATACCTATGGTAGATGTATTAATATAGTTAACTGGTCAGTCAATTGAAGGCTAGGTTTTTATATGGTTGATTTGTTCATTACAAAAAAGGAATAGGAAAGAAAAAATATATTACACCAGCTTCATTTACTATAAATTAACTATGCTGACTGATAATGAAGAAGTCCAGCAGGTCTGGAAAGAGCCAAGTTGGTGATCAACATATTTAAATATCTCACCAATAAATCAAGTACCAAATAGACTATGTTAGCAGCAGAACAGGGTATTCACAAATATTTATCTGTAGCCAGATTTATCTGGGATGGTTTATGATACCTCCATGGTTTTCTTCATTCCTTATCCCGCCATGGCTCCTTCCTTATTTCCCACCGCCCCTGAGATGCTCAAACTTTTCCTGTTGGGTGCAGGCCCAGAGTTGCTCCAAAGGGGACCAATACTTTACTGTGGAACTGGTTCAGGATAGAGTACTAAGGCAGATCTTCTTTGTGTTTATATAACCTTAAACTAAGAACTTCACAACTCCAGCATGAGTTAACTAACAGATTTGGCTCCATATTACACTCAGCCATGATTTGTTTTGGGTTTAGGGCATTTTGCAAACAAGTCCAAGTATTTGCTGTTTAGTAAACCAATCCTAAAAATAGCCTTGGCTTAACCAAAATCTACAATTCTATCAACCATGTCATCGGAACTGCTGCTCTAAAACATGTGTATCAGATTATATATTAAAGAATTGTTATGTTGTAAAACTACATGATAGACTATTTACTGTTGCTGACCCACCCCGTCCTGAGTCATAATTCTGTTGGTATAGGATTGGGGTGTCAAGAAACAGTGGACTTTATTTAACTTTTCTGGTAGAGCTGGCAACACTTAGTAAAAATGGCCGGCTATACCACCTTCTTAAAAAAAAAAGTCAGGTAGGAGGTACATACACAGGAAAGATGATCCAGCCAGGCTGCTCATTTTACGTCCATCATTATCTGGAAAGACAGGGAAAAATGGAAGGTGAATCCCCAATCAGACCTTTATTGTATCCTCTCTGCTCTGAACAGGGAAGAGACACATTTTCAGGCATAGAGAGGCAGAAGGTTAATATCAATTGTTGCTTGCCTGGATCAGCCTCAAATGAATGCCTCAAATATTGTTATTGTTTGGATTTTCAAGACCTGCCTGCTTGTACGGAAAATAAAATTGCTTTATAAATCTCTTTCTTCTCAAGATATGATTTTCTGTTAATGTTGCAATACTACAATTTCGTGTAATATGAAATGAAGGCGTTCTGCTTAAAAATATTTCAGCCGTATCATTTTATCAATGTGTCTGTGGCTCCTTCCAAAAGCTCAGAAAGGATAGAAACCAAACTAGTGAGGGCTGGAAAGAGTACAGTCCAGGAATCACATGCAACATACTTGTATTCATTTTGTAGATGGGGCCAAAACATTGGGTACTTTTTTCAATTTATGACAGTTTGAGAGGTGTTAGGCCTTGCAAATGCCTAAGGCACACATTTCATTCCTTAAAAACTTCTGTACTTCTTCCTGATCCAGGCCCAGGGTCTACTACCACTTTTGGAGCTCTTATTGCATCATACAAAGCCTGGATCGACTCTTGAACCAACACACATTATGTATCCTTGCTACAGTTTTTTCTAGCCCTCCTCTACATTATGATGTCTGTCTTCTTTTGTTTTTTCCTTATTTACCTTATATTTGCCTAGATACTTAGTAAGCGAAAATCAGAATAAATTTGCAAGTTCCTGTATATTACATATTTAGGCTCATTTATTCTGAACATTCTAGGTTCTGTTTCTGTGACTTCTAACATCCTATTCTGTGGTTAAGTTTAGATTTCTACCTGAACATATGACAGTCATGATTGCTGGGACACCATAGTATGTGAAAGCACCATTTTCAAATCGCAATCCTTCTTTTCCAACTTCTACCTCTACTTTTCCCTAAAAAACAAAACAAACAGAACAAAGGCATGTAATCCAGCTGCACCAGTCATCTCTCTTCCGATATATCACCCATTGAAAAAAGGAAAAATATACAGAATGTAATCCAAGAAAATGACTTCAGGTAAGAACAAAGCCAGTTCATTCACAAATATTTGTAGGTGTTCCTTCAGAAAAGAACCCCCCCCTCTCCCGAAACATGAATCAAAATAGCTGGGGAACATCAGAAAAGATATCTTGAAATGTTAGGTGGGAAATAAGAGTAGTAACAGAATTTAGAGAATCTATACTTGATTTAAAGTTGAAAGTGCTCAATAATATAGCAGCTATGGAAATATCAAAGGGAAGGACAGTAAAACTAAAGATCCTAAGAAAAAATGAGCAAGGTTAAGCAATCCTAAGGAAATTTATTAGGGAGCCATTAAAACAATACCTGTCAATCCTTCAGTCCAAGTTCCAAATTCATGGGACTCTAGTTACACTTTAAATTTGAATGATTAGTTGGATAATATTTAAATTTAAAACAATATGAATAATGTGTACAAGTGATAGAAGAAAACATATTGTCAAACTGATCTGCATAAAACTTCAAGCCAAGTTTCTAAAAATTATTTTTCTCTTCTGAATAGTTCCTTTTCATTTTAAAGCTTGAAACAAATAACGCTGTATGTAAAATTGAAACTCAGATCTGGATTTTTATTTGCATATCAACTCCTTTTCTTTATTCTCTAATAAGACCTGTACAAGTTACCTGAATGAACTTATAATTTGTGGAAGAATTTTCTCATGATCAGAACTGATGTGTTATCTGTAGCCATCCATGAGAAATATCTAAAACAAATCCTTGGAACGTGTCCTTTCCTATTCTTGGTACAAATATTTCATATTTATATATACATTTATTTCCCAAGGTTTTTTAAAGTCTAATTAACCATATAAGTGCTCCCTATAGTAAACAATAAAGCTCATGTTACAAATTTCTGTCACAATCATGACAAACCTGTAAAATGAGCACAAAATAATCAACTGGCCGGTTACGCTGGTAAAGATAGTGATCAGGTGCTCGCTTGTTTTTGTGATCAAATTTCATTTCCTGGATGACATTGGGATGTTTGAGAAGCCGTAGCAGGATCTTCTCTGAGAGATGTGGCATCTTGAAGGGTTCTACCTCTGCAAAGAAAGAAAAGAAGAGGAAAGCAGTAACTATACTTTCTCTGCTTGGACAAGTCAGGAGAAAGGTAACCAGAGAAATATATTTTTTTTCAAATTAAAAAATACTAAGAATTAGAATTATAATAGTAAAACTAATACAAACTAAACTTAGAGAAAGAGAATGGACAGAATTAGCAATAAAGAAAAAAGAAAAAAAGAACGCACTAAAGAAAAAGAAATAAATATATAAACAAGTTATTTCCAACCTTCATCAAACATATAATTTAATATCTTTCACCTCCTGAAAACCTCCTGATTAAACAGATATCTCTTCACACAATATCTCATCCCTATCTATAGGCAAATTTATAAAACTTTTCAACTTTTCAATCCTAGCATCAGCAGAAAGTCCAGTGTTGCTAGAATATTGCAAAATATGTTTTATAATCTTGATCAAATATACAAACTTTATATTACCGCCTTTACATCTAAGTTTTAATCAATTCAATCAAATATTATCATAGGATTTAATTTCTCTTCAACTCTTCTTTATCTCAGATTTTTTCAAAGTTTTAACAAGCTTCTTTTGTGGAGCCAGTAAAAAAATATTTTCCAGCTCATTTTCTTGGTTTATCATTTGTATATTTTATTTTTAAAAATTCAGCAAGTTTCTTTTTTATATGCAGAAAAATATAATCTTCCAAATTATTCTCTTGGCCTGTCATTTGTAGTTCCACACTGTATACTTTTTTTGTCTTGTCACATAATCTTTTCCCCACATCTGTCATTCCTTCATTAATATGTCCGCAGAAGCAGACATCATTACTGACAGTGTGGATATTGTAGTTGCTAACTTCTGGCTCAATTCTTCAAAGATTTCCTTTAATTTTTCCATTGTTATAACATTTTGTATTATTTTGTAAATCCCAGTGTTAATTGTCATTAATTCTCTTTAAAATCTTTAATCCCCTCAGGGTTCAGTTTGTAACATCATAACTTATCTTTTGTTATGACCTGCATTTGCCAAGATAGCCAAAATAAGTCTGTTTCCCATGAGAAGTTGTTTTATTTTTATAGCGAATTCCAAAATCTGAATCTTTATATGGGGCTTAATCAATTTATAATTTCCATAGATCAAAATCTTATTCATCTTTTTGCTATTTATTTCAAATCCTTTCAGTTCTTAAGCTTGTCATTAATTTTTCTTCTGTCCACAGTTGAAGATAAATGCACTTGATAAAAAGACTTTTCAAACTTGTTCTGAAGGTCTCTAATAGCTTTAATCTAACGAATAAGCAATTTCTGTAAATGAGCTTTGCAAACTTAGTGTTCTTTAAAACAGCTGTCTCCACGCTTTCCAGGTTTATGGACTGGCAGGGAAGGGGAGAGAGAGAGATTGGTTCCACATGAGCGGTAGGAAAACAAGTGCATGAAGCTCCATTTGAACAAATGGAGCTGTGCGTGTGTACTCATGGCTTCCGCAGCCTGGTTCTGATTGGCCCACAGCCCAATAGTGGGCCACGGCCTGGGAGTTGGGGACTCCTGCTTTAAAAGACTTTGCTATGGTCGCAAGCAAGATGGCCGATTCCATCATTTTCCAGCACTCAAACCATGGAAAAAATGTTGTCCTATGGTCTCTTTGTGAGAAGCAGCCATCTAAAGCACACATGGGTGATCTCCTGTCATCTCCTTATTTGGAGAGGTGCCAAGGAAACAGTTTATTCACTGGTTCCTTAGCCTTTCCTATAGTTGTCAGCTATGCTTTTGCAGAGGTGTCTTTCAGTCACTATATCTTGCCCCAATGGAGAAAGACAGTAGTGAAAGAAAAATGATGCCATTACACACTTCATTCACTCTACTCTAAATTAAACTGGCTGCTTAAAACATAAACTACAGAAGAGTTGGATGCCAAATCTTAAGATTAAAAAAAACCATGAATGCCATTCTGTTCTTAGACAAGCATAATTCCAAGATACTCATGATACTTGCTAATAGCATGGGTATCAAACAATAAGTATCAGCAACAGCCTAAGAAGAGTCAGATACCTGTAGCCATGAAGCGATGAGTGGCCAGTAGCAGCTGTGGCGAGATCTTTACTCTCATCTCACTATCTGAAAGCCTAAAGATGGAGAAATCATGAGGTTTCCTACCCCGATGGGGGATCCTTTCCTTTTTCTGATTGTCTGCTGAGGTTTAAGAAAGTAAAAAATATAGTCACACCTCTGAGAATTTAGAAAGGACTCAGATATAACTCAGACACAATTATCTCAGTTCCTAGCCTCGGTTCCAATTCTCTACAGCATTGAAAATATTATCAACTCTGTCCAACCCAAAGCTACAGACCCTCCCTTTTTTTGGGAGGAGGCTTCATTAAAATACAAACTACAATACCTAAGCAAAAATTAAAATGTGAAGTGTAATACATTTCAGTGGTTACGAAGTTTACGCCTTAAATTAACAGGATAACAACTACAGACACAATATATAATATATAATTTAAAAAAGAAAGTGAGTATGAGAAAGAGAAAAATAAAACAGAATTTTCAAGAAAACTTGTCATATTTCCTTAAATTGTTATGTACCTTCAAGAAAAGCTGCAGTCCTAAACATTTTTACTTTCAATGCAATTTGTTTCTAAGTAAATATGTACGATCAACATTACAGGTGCTATTTTTTTTTCTTAAGAAGAAAATAAATACCATGCCTTCTTTAACTTTTTTTTTGTTTGTATGTGTCTTCAAGTCAGTGTTAACTCCTGGAGACAATGTGGAGAAATCCCTGAAGTTTTCTTGGCAAGGTTTTGGAAATGGTTTGCCACTGCCTCCTTTGTAGAGCTGAGAAAGTGTTACTGGCCCAAAGCTACCCAGTCTGATGTGACTATAGAACTCACAGTTTCCCAGTTTATAGGTTGGTGCCTTAATTACTACACCAAACTAAAATCTAGTCAGTAAGATTGCTGCAGTCTCCAATCTTAATCATACACAATAACATTCCCATTCTACCGTAGTTCCACCACCCAACATTAAAAGTATTTTTTCCTAGTCCATTAATGCCCAAGGATTAGTCTTCCAGGAAAGGCAAAGGAATGAGATGAAGTGAAAGGTCTCATTCTGGAAGATGCTATTTTAAGGATCTGCATTTGTGGTAAGGAGATATTAATATTCAGGGATAGACATATACTTATCCCATCTCATTTAGATAGGCACTGAAGCCGAGATGAATGGGATTCTGGTTTGTCATCAAAGCAATCGCTGCCTGATTCCCTAGCTGAAAGCTGCTACTACACAAGAAAAACCACAACAAGAAAAGACTGGCAAGTTCTATATGGTCTAATTGGAGAATAAGAATAAGCTATGTTCAACAAGTAAGAATTGTGGAAAGGGAAATGAAGAGATTTAGCAAGGATTTTATAATTGCTAGAAATATTAGCAAACAAAATTATTATTCCTGTGTTGTTATTTATCCCCCAAACCATTTGGGGTCTTCTTAGTGGGTCCCCTAATACTTACTATAGAGATCTGTCTCATCCAGAATCTCCGATTTGATTATCTCTTCAATCACATCCTCCAGAGTGACAATTCCCATCACCTCATAAAAAGGGTCTCCTTCCCCTTCATCATTCACTCTCTGTACAATTGCAAGGTGTGATTTACCTAGAAGGAAAGAATGAGCAGAAACAAATTGTGCAGGAGATATTGTGTTTAATGCCCACTGTGCCCAAAATAATATAGGAAGTGGATTATTTGAGGATTCTGGGCCTTTGGCTAATGTTCACTAAGAAGTGGCCCCTTTTTGAAATGGGAATGAAAAGCAAAGTTATTCCAACCACCTGCTCCTCCATGTGAAGGAAATGTAAGCAATCAAGTCTAAGCAATGCAAACATAGACTTGATGTTGCTTCTTGAAATTCAAGAATATATGCTACTTTCCATACTGTGAGAAGTAAATTGAAGATGTTATCTTGGGCCCTGGAGAATGGAGGAATTTATAATGATGGGAGAGAAAAGGAAAGAGGTAATGAAGTAGTTACTTTGGGATAGCACAAAATGTCTAATCAAGGATTGTATGCTCCCTAACAATGAATTCTACAATACTTCCCACAAATTCACAAGCATCACAAGGGTTATAAAATCGCCTAAATTTCAGGATATTTGCTAATATTCAAATCTTATGAGGGCAAGCACTTTAGATAACCAAGGTGATGTACTTAGATGCCGATACTTTCTGCATAAAAATATGTTTGTGAATCGTCTGAAAACCTGACACTGCTCTTAAAGATCATGAAACAAAGGTAATCTAGGTTTGATTTTCAATTTTCCTTTTTCAAAAGGCTGCCAAATTAGTGTGACTTTTTATTATGGTCCTCTCTCTACTAGGCCCTATTCCTAACTATATAATGGTGATAGCTGACTTTTATTATGTGTAAATCCTGCCAATGTACTAAATGTGGAGTAACTTGTTAAGAAAGCAAACTGAATATTACTCAATTAGCCCAATTAAAGCAAGCCACACAATACAGGACTGAACACTAGCTAAATCTCAGTTGGAATACCATGAGTAGCTTTGATCACCATTTATAATTCTCTTTGAAGTGGCATTGTTGTATAATTTTTTTAAAAAATGCTAATTCTTACACTTTCTGATGTTAAGCACAGTGCAGACTTCTTGTTTCTCTCTGATGCTGCTCCACTTAAATTTCTTAGGCATTCTGATCATCTACTTTATGATATTTAAGACACAGGTTTTACTAGATAATCATTCTACATAATGCTACTTAACAACAATGAGCTTTCTGTGCTTATTCCATCTGTTTATACAACTGGCTACCATACCCATCATAGCTCTGAGAGAAATATAATTTTGGGGTATCTATTCCTTCTACCTTTTTTAGGCAAACCATAGGCAGTATCTGAAAAACTGAAGTTTGGGGAAGATTGAAAGCAAAAATTCCACGTTTTAGTAGCTGATATTACAAGGTTCACAATAAAATTGTGAATGCTTATGACCCTGAACAACATCAATGAGTCTAAATGATTTCCATATGGCTACTGAAGAATGGAGACGCATCAGGGGAACTGTAGTGTACCGCTGGAGATTAACAAAAGAAGGCAACTTCAAGACCAAATGTTCAACACTCCACTTTTCAAGAGGACAGCTGCTTTAGATTGCTGGCATCTGCCATATACAGCTCAGCCAAATTACACTAGTATCAGTTAGGGATATATGCTGATATGTGGAGTCACCAATGGCCATTCTCTTGAAAGTGATATTACTCTGATCCAATATGTTCACAGACACAAGAAATACAAAATACTTTTCTGAGAAAGATGATTCTTCTGAATGCAAACCATAACAGTGCAACATAAATTGTGACACTGCAACTATGTCTCATTTCTTCTTCCGAGGACAAGTTTCATCATTAATTGCAGAACTAAATCCAAAACCACAATCTATCATGTTGACAAAGAAAAAAGCGCATAGATTTTGTATAAATGATGTCTGGAAGTAGCTCTGGATTCTGCGTTTGCCATTTATTCATTCAAACCCTATCTCATGAGAATTCTTGTCTGACTAAATGCCTGTCTTTCTCAATTTAGGTGAGTAATGCCCTTGCATATACCTGGATCAGCAATCCTGAATCTCATTCTCTCCAGATGTTTTAGATTTTAATTCCTACAATTACCAGCAAGCACAGAAAATGGTTCACTGACTGTAGGATTATGGGAGTTAAAGACCATCCCATTCAATGTGTGCAGAATTCCCAAGTTTTAGTTCTGTATATGAAATCTACAAATCTAAATTAAACATTAACACTGACAACATATGATGTGCTTTCTTGAATGACTCCAGACTTCTTCACCTCACTCAAGTTTGCAGAGAGCTGAAATTCTATATAGAATTGCAGAGAGCTGAAATCAATATAGTTATTGGTTGCAATTTCTTGCTTGTTTTTTTTCTTGCTTCCATATTAACAAATTAGACACCATTCAGCACCATGTCTGAATAGAGTATTGAAGTTGTAAAGACTGTTAATTGTCCTATAATAATTTTGCCCCTGAAGACAGGTTTACAACAGATATTAGGACAAGAAATAACAGATTTTATGTTGCAGATGAGTCAACGCTTCATACTATAGCACATGCTTTATGCACAAGACTCAGATCTAATCCCAAGAGTAACCAGATAGGATTGGAAAAGACTAGGGCCCTGCCTCAGGCTACTGCCACTTAGCACTAGACAATCTTTTTTAACCTGGTATCCTCTAGTTATGTTGGACTTTAAAACATAGCATTTCTGATTCAGTATCGATCAGACTTAACATATAATAGCTTATGTTCATACCAAGTATGTCCTGCAACATTCCTAACATTTTGCTGGAATAGGAAAATTATGCCTCATTTCTCCTTTAAAATTGAAGGTAAAGAAATAACACTCCAATTTCAGCTCATGGTTTCTCTGCACTGAATAGAAATGTATGAACTTGTAAGCAGAAAGATTGACAACAGCATGTCAGTTCATATAAACAGTGGAACAAATTGGGAAAAATGCTATTAAGAGTTTCAGGAGAAAATTCCTTAATGTATCATGGTAACCTATTTGGAAAACCTTTTGGATAACTCCAGTCACTTACAATGAGCCATATGTGATGGAGCATAAATGGGCACACATACACCCCCATGCATATATACACACAGGTACATTGATGTGCTATTCCAAGAATTCGGCCACAACATCCAGGCTACAGAAAGAGGGCAGACCAGTGCAGGAGGGGGCACGGTGGGATCCCAGGGTACCTCGCAAGCAGGGTGCACAGGGAGTAGAGAGGCATGTGATGCTGGCAGGAGGCGAGTGGCTGGGGCCCCGGGCCCTCACCCTTCTTGAACTCCTCGAGCAGCGTATCTAGGCGGGTGTCATGGAAAACACAGTGCAGCGGGCGGTGATAGAAGCGAGTAACTGTCTGCAGTGGTGTGCAGTCATCAGGATCCACGAAAGCCAAATCCTTGACAAACAGCAAGTCGACAATGTTGTCTCGTCGCTCACCTTCATATACAGGGATGCGGGTATAGCCGGAGCGAAGAATCTCAGAAATGGTAGTGAAGTCAAGTATGGCATCAGAGTGCAACATAAAGCAATCATTCAGAGGTGTTAAGATGTCCTCAACTACCTTGGTGCGTAACTCCAGCGCACCCTGGACCATGGCTAATTCCTCACTCACAAGATCACCATGGGGATCAGCAGCCCGCAGGGTCTCCAGCAGGCGCTCCCTTGTGGAGAAGGTGCTCAGCTCTTGATGCAAAGCCCAATCCAGCAAACGGCTGAGTGGATAGCATATGGGGAATGTGGCGGCCATAAGCAGGCGGGTGAGAAAGAGTGTGTGCGCAGCAATGGCTAACCCGTGGCGGGAACAAATGGAGTAGGGCAACACCTCACCGCCCAAAAAGACGACACCGGTGCAGAGCAGCACAGGCAGCCACGGCACACCTTGGCCGTCTTCGGGCAGGGAAACGTGACTGGCTTGCAGTGCAGCGCATAACCAGCCGGCCAGCGTGGCGTTGGCACCCGCCTGTCCGAGCAACAGAGTGCAGAGTAGGTAAGTGCCGCTTCCGCCTCGGCCGCGCGCAGCCTCAACCTTGCGCGCCTGGTCCCTCTCTGCAGCCGAGCCGCTGTTGCGCAATACCCGTAGCTCCATCGGATCGAGTGACAGCACGGCCAAGCGAAGGCCACTGAACAGCGCCGATAGAGCTAGCAGGACCAGTGCGCCCAGAGCCCGCAACCAGCCGGCGGTGGGCAACGGGATCAGCCACGCGGTCGAGCTCGCCGCCGGCGCTTCCACTTGCAGCACGAAGCCCCCCGGCGCGCCGTGCAGTTGCCAGGCTCGTCCATCCCAAGCGCAGAGCCCGAACCGACGCCCTTCAGGCCCGGCGCCGGGCTCACCCTTTCGCGGCTCCCGCACTCTCACCTCGGCTAAAGCCGAGCCGGCCGAGCCTCCGGGCAAAAGCGGGCCCAGTACTTCCACGTCCGAGGCCCAGGCGCTGCGTTCGGGGCAGCGCTCCACCTTGGCTGGCTCCTCCACGAAGAGGACGCGGCGCTCAACCTCCTCGCTCGCGCTGCTGCCGTTACTGGCGGCGCTCCCTTCGGCCGGCGGCTGGAAGTAGAGGCGCAACAAGAAGCGGGAACCCTCAGCCGCCCTCAGCGCTCCCCCTTCGAGCCACACGCGCCCGGGCACCGTATCCTCTGGCCGCAGCCCCAGTAGCCACGCCGCTCCGCCAGGGGGCCTGGGCGACAAGGAGAAGAAGAGAAGCAGAACCGCGCCTCGGCTACGACCCCAGCAGCCGGCGTTCCTGCGCTCCAGCCCGCGGCCCAAAGCTGCTGCCGCCTGCCCCACCATCCTCAGCAGCCAGGCGAAAGACGGGGCTTCGCGGAGCAGGCGCCGGCCGCACGTGACTCTCTCGAGGCGCTGGGGGCGGCCGCTGGACCACGTGTGTATGGGGCGAGCCTGCTTTCCTCGGTGGGTCGGGGGCGCCCCATTTACCCACACGGTGGACGCCTCGCATGCTGCGAAAATGGCCGCAGGTGTTATCGGTGGCAGAGTTGGGCTTCTCTTCAATGTGGAGCCCACCCATGTCCCCCGATTCCATTTCCCTGCGAAATCGGTGGGTCTCTGTTAACAGCGTCTTAGTCCCGGGGGCTCCCTGTGCTCAGCTGTGATTATTGGGGGCAGGCAGCGTGCAGGAATGCATCGTGAAGTGCAGTGAAAACGCGCAGTCCTTAATGCGTCCTTGACCTGCTTGTCTGGGCAACCTGCCAGATCTTTCTACTCTTTAAATATTGATGTATGTATAATGTAGAGCACATTCGGATTCTGGTGCAGTGAGGGGAATTAACGGAGATTTGCTTCCACCGAGAAAATAAAATTAGAGAGGCGGGAAATCGTAATACACTGGAATAATACTTAACGTGTCAAATCCTGAAGATCCAGAAAGATGCAGTCAAACAAGAGGACTGTATGATGAGTTTTTATTAGCCTAATATTTACAGTAATTGGACTAGGATTTTTTTTTCTTCCTGGTTAGTCTCCTTTAATGGCAAGCTAATAAAACTTTGTTTTTTTTCTACTTTTCTAAATATTTGTACTTTGTATTAATTTTGAAATAGCTATTTGAAAATGAAAAAACAGTAATGTATACTGTAGAAAACAGGCATTAGAATATAATAAATTTATATTGATTGAATGTATTGGACTACACTATCATTCAAGGCAATGTTGCTTAAATGTTCTTCAATCATACACCACAAAAGAAACATAAGGAAAATGCAAGCACTGCCAATGAAACAAATGCCATCTTCCATATGTTTTTGTCTGTAAGAATATGGGAGTTTATTTTGGGAGAGCATTTCTGTTTGCATTTATACAGTATATGCTTTCTCTTTTTTAAAACTAAATTTTGCACCAGAAAATTTAATCCAGAGTAAAGTTTGTATTTAACACTTAATTTTTTATCTACCCTATGCCATAATAGCAACTCTTAAATACAAATTTGATGATCAAATTTTTCCTCAACAAAATTTGTTATTAAGAAACATTTCCAGTCCTTTTTTTAGGTATCCGTTGTTCCATTTCCTATTTGCACTTTTCAGGTTGCATGTCTTCCATTCGGCATCAACCGGGCAGACTGGTAGCCAGTAACTATGCTTGCAACCTTTTACTTGTCAGGTTGCTATTAATACTTACCGTACATTATTATTTATGTTATTACTTACATTTCAGTGAATTAGTTTTCAGCTAGTGATCTGTTCTTGAGAGCCAGTTGACTCTCAGTGCACAGCTCAGATGGGCACTGAAGCAGTGGGTGGGTTCTGAAGTATGAATGCAGAGAAACTGGCAGGCCACCTGGTGAATCTCCATGAGTGATGGATAGTCCGTGGACCAATGTTTGAGACTCACCAATGAAAAGCCAGACCCTGTTGTTTGAAAGGGGATAGTATCCTGTATTGTAATTTTGGTCATTACCATGAGTGAATCTTGTGGTAACCTCTCCCAACCTGACATTCTCCTGTTATTGGGAGCTTTCAACTTCTAGAATTCCAAGGCTACCTGGAAATTCTAGGACTTGTAATCCCAACAAAATTAGAAGATGCCTGGTTGGGGGAAAAAGCCAGCAGAGCAATGGCCATCTGAAGGGAGTCAAGATTTAATTTAAAATGAGGACAGCCTCATTTTGCAATGTTGCTGTCTTAGAACTCTGAAGGGCCTCCTTTTGGCATGTTGAATATTGCCCCCCTGATATTTTTTTTAATTATTTATTTTAAATTCAGTGTTTTGGCTGTGGGGTCTTGAATCAAATCTGTGTTAGGGATACCTTCTTATTGCTGCCAGTTGAAGAGCCATGGTGGTTAGAATGCAGTATTGCAGGCTACTGCTGACTGCCGCTGCCCAGAAGTTTGGCAGTTCGAATCTCACTGGCTCAAAGTTGACTCAGATTTCCATCCTTCCGAGGTCGGTAAAATGAGGACCCAGATTGTTGGGGGCAATATGCTGACTCTGTAAACCGCTTAGAGCAGGGGTGTCAAACTCGATGTCATTGATGGCCACATCAGGGTTGTGTTTGACCTCGGGGGGTCGGGGTGTGTGGCCAGCTTGACGTCACTCGTATCGGAGGTACCTGTGATGGCCCAAGAGCTCTGCCAGAGAAAATGGGCTCCCGAGCTCTGTTTTTGCTGGCAAAGGCACTGTGGACTTAACTGTTTCCAGGGTGGCCCCGTGGGCCAGATCTAAGCACCCCACGGGCCGAATCTGTCCCGCGGGCCTTGAGTTTGACATCCCTGGCTTAGAGAGTTCTGTAAAGCACTGTGAAGCGGTATATAAGTCTAAGTGCTATATCAGAACCGTCTATCAATGGAGAGACTGCAGTGAACCAGTCAACACCTGACAAAGAAGAAATAGTGCAGCTCTGAGTGCAGCTATGGGACAACCCAAAGTAATACAAGAATGCAGCTTGTGGGGAGATGGACAAGAATAAAAAAGAAGGTGAAATGAGGGAACTAGTAATGACAGCAGAAAAGGTAGAGAAAAGGGCAAGAAGGATCAAGGGTTGAGCAGCACCAGGTGAAGATGAGCTGCATGATTTTTGGTTGAAACATCTGACAGATCTACACCCACTCATTGCCACCCTGTCCATCCCAACATCAGAATGATGAAAGGTTGCCCACTCCTGGCACAGGATAGCCAGTTAGCTTAAATTGTTACCAATAAAGGAGAATATTTGTGGCTCAGGGTTGACATGAGGGATCCTTGGTGCTCTCTCAGCTTGCTTGTTTTCTTCCAGATGTTTCATTACCAAACTAGGTAACACCATCAGTGCTATAAAAGAGTGCAGTGTGCTGTCAGTTTATATTCTGGGGTCTTGCCTGTCTGTGAGGGTGGGGGGCGGTCTTAGAGATTCTTTGGATGGGCTGTTTACTGATGGCTCTTTGGCAATTTCTTGATTGGTGTATTGCTTACTTGATTGTTGGTCTGAAGTTAACCTTAAAGTTAATCTATGCTGATCTGAGTGCTGATTTCTGGAGGAGAAGTACTGGAGTCTTTTTCTCTTTGGGGCTATTACAGTTATAACTCCCAGAATTCCAGGCTATCTGCTGAGAATTCTGGGAGCTGAAGTCCAAAATGTAGAACCTGGAAAAGGCTTCTGTAAGATGCAAAATGCAAGAAGCTCTGCAAAAGAAACACTGATATGGGGCAAGTTCGTTCAGCTTAATATTTTGGTTTGGACTGTACTCTGCTACCCAGACGTCACACCGTGTAATGGAAGATTTTGTATAAAAAAATAAAATAAAAATATTTGGGAAAAAAAAAAAAA
>JANHFL010004594.1:924714-955797 GCA_032468155.1 Oxyrhabdium leporinum | reverse complement strand
CCCCCCCCCCCCCCCCCCCCCCCCCCCCCCCCCCCCCCCCCCCCCCCCCCCCCCCCCCCCCCCCCCCCCCCACGGAGGTAAGGAGTGCAGTACATTTTCTCTGGAAGGCCTTTAGGCAGTGTTTGTAGCAGTTGGGCAAATCTGGGACAACAGCCAAAGGTAGTCTCCCTTCTCAGAAGGACCTAAAAACCTAGTTGAAGGAACGCAGCCCTCAGATCAGAATGAGTTGCCTACGTTGATCTAGTTCTACATATAAATATGTAATCAGTGACAGATGGTAATACAAACTGCAGAGAGCTATGGTATAATTTAACATTTTGCACATTCCAGAAAGGACAAAAGCTAAACAACAAATCAGATTATTTTTTCTCTCTGCTTATAAAGCATAGAATATAAATCTTTCCAAGCAGGTTGTTCTTGTCACACAAAATCAACAGCTAAGGAAGATCATCTAGAGAGCTGCATGTATAACTCATTATATTTACATCTGCATTTTTTTTGTGCTGGGAGGAACTGTGGTTGTGAAACATCCATCTCCAGAGGAGGGATGCGGAGAAGACATCCACATATCCTTCCAATCTCAAAATGACTATGCCTCACTAACCATTTTTCCATGGTTTCTCTGTATGACGTTGCCGTCAGTTCAGCTCATTTCAGCTCATCTCAGCTCCAGCGTTAGTCCCCTCCCCATCCCACAGTCATCTTTAAGTGTTCTAGTTTTAAAATAGAATGCTCTCTTTTTATTGAACCCAATTTTTTTTACCATGGGTATGATCTAGGATAACTCATTGCCAGTGGGCTTGATGATATAGCAAAGGATGGGGATCTGTCCAGTTCCTATTGACTACTTTAGGCTGCTACTGAATTCTTGGAGTTGAAACCTGTACATCTTAAAGTTGCCAGGTTTGAAAAACACCGATGTACACCATTTTATTCACTGATGGGCTACTTCTAGGTGCTGCCACACAGTCACTCACTACCAGCCTTGGAACAATATTTCTCAACTTTGATGATTTTAAGATGTGTGGACTTCAACTTAATAGGCTGGCACATTGAGAAACAATTGAACAAAGATGTGGCTATGAAGGAAAGCCCAGTGGCGATGAAGCATACACCTCAGCTTATGTTATGCTGAGAGTGCATGATTTTAGCTTTCCCATCTATGTTAATATTTGTTGTGGCATCCTGGGGAAATCCCTCTCTCTAGAACAAAATCTAGTAGTTAGTCTTCCATATGCACAGATGGCCCTCAATTTACAACCATAATGGAACCTGGAATTACAATTGTAAATTGTTGTGATATTAAGCAGGTCACCCCTTAACTGGAGCTGACTTTATGAGATTTTTTTTGTGATGGTTGTTAAGCAAATCCATTATATCCAATGGGCATTTTTTTTGCTGGAAACTTGAAGTGAAGGCCGGAAACCAGAAAAAACGTTGAAAATTGTGGTCATATAACTGTATAACGCTGCAAATGGCCATAAATGTGAGCTGGTTGCTAAGTGCCCAAAATGCAATCATGTGATTTCAGGCTGTGGGTGTGTAGTCATTGTAACTTCAAAATTGGATTGTAAGTACCTTTGGGGAGTCTGTTGTAAGTTCAAATGGCCACTAAGTGAGCTGGCATAAGTTGAAGACTACCTGTATCTATCTTCCATGTAAATATCAATAGCTGTTCTTGCCATCCCTGGCTTCAGAGATCTGGTGCATTAGTAGTATTAAGCTGAACAAATAAATGAATACTTTAAACAAAGAGTGACTTTAACTTTCTTGCCATAAGTAAGCAGAGCCAACATGCTGTGAATGTTGCTGAAAAGCACAAATAGGAAAAAAACTATTGTACCCTTGTCCTGCAGGTGAAATTGCCAGTGGCATTTGTGTGTACATTATAGGGACATAACACTAATCTAGACTGACCACTGGCATGATCCATGGGCTTCTTATATTCTTCTGCAATCGTTTTCCCTTGTCAGAAAGAGCTAATTACAGAGAAGAAATTGTCATCAGCTTCCATTGTCTGCCTGAGAGTTAGTAGCTTCAAGACCTGGAATAGCTATGGATTAATCATAACAGAGGACTTTCCTAACCTGGTACTTTCAACATTTGGGGGGATTACACAATTTCCATAGTTCCCAAACAGCAAATATTCTGAAGTGCTTAAAACCTCATATAATCATGGAAAGTCCCAAAAACCTTGAATTAAATATTTGTCCATTTTCCTTATAATAAATACAGATTAGAAAAGAATTGTGAAGCGTTATGAATCTCAGCTGCTAGCCCAGCACACTAATTGCTAATACATAGCTTGATTAAACAATAGAAATCATATTTAAACCAATTTATAACTTATATCCCACCTGTTTTATTTTGGCTGCCATTCATGATTCCATTTTTAAAAAAAAACATTTTTTTAAAAAATCCTCTTCAATTCAATTTGTGATATGCTAGACTGAAGTCTAGGAGAAGAGAGACAAGGAGAATTCTAAACATGATATACAACACTTTGAAGCTAGACCCCCTCAGTGCCACTTCTGGCATTTTTCCAATTGGCTAATGATATAAAGAAAGGGAAGACAGCAAAAGCCACAAGAATAAATTGTTGCTTTATTTGTTATATGTTAGTGAGTCAGAATAGAGACAATAGGAGCTGGATAGGCATCATCAAATTTCATTCCAGTATGGTATTTTGCTGGCCCAAGAAAAAAGGACTGGTATCCTTTAATTTTCACAAATAATGTTCTTTATTTTTTCAACTACATTTGTTTTGTGTTGTTTATCAGGAATATCCTAAATCAATTACTGTATATGTTTGTATGTATGCACACACACATACACTCACTCATACTTTTCCCCTTTGATCAGAAACAGAACATTCTGCTTCACAATGCACTTTGAAATGTGTACCAATGATAGGTGAAGAAGTGTAAATTTGTGTAATAAAATGACTTCATAATGTCTTTCTGCTGTATATTATGTAACATGTAAGATTTATGAAGTGCAAATTTTCTTTATCTTCTTACCGGGAAGTAACTCTCAGTGAATTCAGAGGAACTTACTAAGTAAATTGAATAAGGTTGCCTTATATTATATATCCCTTGTTATTCTCCGTTTGTTTTATTTCAGCTTTTATTAATGATATTAATAATCATATGGTAGCCTCAATTTTTTACTCGTCACTACCTCTGACATGAGATGCAAATCAGTAATTAAAATGGGATCAGAGAGTTATCTCATGGATATTTCAAGCTGATGCAAACTCCTCTTCTCCCCTCTGAATTTTGGTCAACATCTACCACAGCCAACCCAGCCTCCTTAAAAAGGAAACACTGGTGCAAAATTTGCTTGATATATACAGTAATATTGTTTCAGCCTGAAATAGCATAATAGTCAGACAGCAAAACAGAAACACGAGGTAATTCCAACTCCATCCCACCCATTTGCCTTAGAATAAGACACAGATGAATCTGTGGGGCAGCAGGTGATGACTACATAGAAAATTAAAATAAAAGAGAGATGGCCACAGGCAGCAATTTAGATTTAGCTCTATTTGTGATTCCTACTGTTTTGTACATTTTATTCAACTTCTTAGAATGTCTTATGGCAGTCTATTTTCATAGAATGAGGTCTAGGAAAAAGAGCAAAGACCCTAGCGTGCTTGATAAAATTCTGTAGATAGACTGATCTTGTTCCTGCTGCAATTCCATGATTGACAGATGTTTAAAGGACAGTTCTAATTGTCAGGACAATTCAAAAACTTTAGAAGGATAGTATTTCAGGGGTAGTCACCCTGATAGTGAAGGTATATTGCCTATAAGATGAACTGTTTAAAAGATGGAATCTGTAGTATGTTCACTCTCAGATGCTTTATAGGCAGATGCTTTATAGGTCATAACTAGCCCCTTGAATAGCTCGCACAGTAGAGATATTGCAGTGGTGCATACATAACAGCCCAGCTACAATTCCTGAGTGTTCTTCAATCAATGTAGAGTGCATTGCAATCATCCACACATGAGGTGACTAAGGCATGAGTGACCTTCAGGAGGTATGCCCAGGGGGATAGAGTGCATTCAAAATTAGCACATCAGACAAATCTGGGTAAAGATCTTCCTGGCCACAGATGCCACCTGATAATTGAGTTGTGAGTCCAGGAGGACTCCAAATTATGCATTAATTCTATCAGGGGGAATGGTACATAAGATGGAGAGTTTGTTTTTTTATTCCTCCTTTATTATTTTTATAAATAACTAAAGGCAGAGAATGTACATAATACTCCCTCCTTCTCCTATTTTCTCAACAACAACCTTCTAAAGTGAGATGGGGTGAGAGAGAGAATGACTGGCTGAAAGTTGCCCAGCCACCTTTCATCTCTAAGCAGGACTAGAACTCAGTTTCCAGGTTCCTAGTCTGGTATTTTAACCATTAGAGTAGAGAATCCAAAACATAAGTCATCAACAAGCATGATCAATGACATCTTAATGCTATGTTCCAGTCTAAAATTTGATGAATTTGTAATTTGATCACCTTCTCAACAAGACTTGACAAGCATTATCCAGGATTGTTGGGTCCAGTGATGGCTTTTGACAGCTATATTGCTGATTGTAAAGAAAGTAGTATCTTTGTGAGATCTCTATTGTATAGATGAGAGTTAAAAATGTGTGTCAACCTTAGATAGCAGGGCTAATAACGGCAGATGTTGAGACTTAAGATCCAGTAACATCCCAAAGATCTTATGGTTGCCTAAGGTATACCTAAGCACATTTCCTGATTTTGAGCACTGACAAAGATTAATATCTTTCATTTAAAACACAACCAAATTGTCTAATGTTTATTTGAGAACTCTGTTGCAATATCTCTCCACATATTTTTTTTAGCAGTAAATTCTCCCTCTCTTTTCAGTGGGAATATTTTCCACATAAATATGCACAGAACTGTAGCAGGAGCCCCAATAGCTGAGCCTGCAGTTTTCTGTATGTTAATTTGCACTGTGGTATTAGTGCTTCTATCCTGGTATTAAGAAATCATCAACAGCTGTTACTGAATGATGAGTGCATTTCAATTTTGGATGCCATGTATGTCATTTAAGCCTGAATGCTGAATTTTGCTATCTGAATCGTACATATGAACCTAAATTCCTGAGGGTTGTCTGAATAAAAAGCATATGAACATGCAGAACTAAAGTGCAAAGAAGCTGTCTTGCCAGTCATTCCAGCCTCACAACGATAACTAGAAATCTAAAACTTAAAATCTAGAGAAGCTTAAAAGCAAAATATAAAACCACTGACACTTTCTTACTCATGTTTTCCAGAACTGGTATTCAGTGCACTTTGCTTTCAGTATAAGATATAATTTTAGAGATTACATGATTAATAGCCATTAACAAACATTCTTCCTTGCTTAGTTTTGTTCTAAAAACATCCTATTTGACAACCATCACTGCTTTTATATTTTAACTAGGCACTGTATCAGCTTTTTCCAATCTGGGTGTGCCTTCAAATTTCATTTCCCAGAATTTTCCAGCCATCATGACCCCTAAGGAGAATTATAGGAGTTTTTGCATTGCACATAAAGGATGTGGATAGAGAGGTATGTGTGGGAAATCTGTTTTTGTTCCCTTTTACATGGGAGGAAAGGGAGAGAAATTTTGTTTTTTCAAGAAGCTATAGCAACTTGGGCAAGACAATGACGCCTTGCTTCTTGTTCTCTGCCATTGGGAAGTTAATAGATGAGAACATGACTGCAGATTGTCTTCAAACAATTCTTGAAGGACTGAGGAGTAAAAATGGTGGTGGCATCAAAGTTCAGAAAATGTGAGGAAATATTAATAATTGGATAGAATGGTCAAATTACTGAAACTAACAAAGATAAAGAACCAGTGCAACTCTAAAATTGAGAATGATAGTACCCTACAGAAATTTAACAACTATTGTGTCATAGTTGTGCCCCAAACTATTTAGCCTGAAAATGAATCTGTGCAGTCAAGCTGAATATTGTTATATATAAATTAGGATAAATGATTGTTGTAATAACTGTTGCCTATTTGTGCCTGAGTAACCACTAGTAATGCTATAAAAAACAAGATGGGGAAAAATAATTCTTCCTTGTGCAAAAAGGCAGCCAGACGCATTTTTTCCAGGTCATTTAGTAATGTTAATTGTTAAATCGATAGCTCTTTCCTCTGAATTTCCCTTCCTTTAAAACATACTCTTTTTCAGAGAAAGAGGGTATGGTAACTGTGGCCTTGCTTGTCAGGCATTTCCCAAATGATCTGTACTGAATATGTTTTTCTTAACAAAGAAATTGCAGGCATAGATTAGGTAAAAAACACCTATACTCCCTCTGTACTGTAGCATAAGCCATCTGGATGTGATCATCATTTACAGCAGTGATTTCAGCACCTGGCTAATACGACTATCAGGCTGTAGAAATAGTTTAGATAACTTCAGTGTTCCAGTCTCTGAAGCAGTCAAGACGGCGATGGCATTTTGTTTTCTGCCTAATTCTTTTTACTGGAAACATCACCAGCCTGAGCTGCCAAGAGAAGTGATATCCGTGCACTGACAGCGTGGTTGCTTTGGGCCAAAATCCAGCTTCCTGCTCAGCAAAAAATCCTGCAGATTTTATGGGACTGATCTAGTTCTGTTTTTAATATTGCAATACAAGATGTTTTATGGAAGATCATGCCAATACTTAGGTAATAATACCTGGATTTCTGACTTGTTTGGCTTTTCAAGTTGTGGGCAAAGTGAGATAGCAATACCCCATGAAGAAGCTTTGAAGAATGTTAACATCCTCAAACTAAATCAAACATCAGTCCACAAATGAAAACTATAATACAGCTCTAGTGCACTTATGGAATGTGGACTGGCAAAAATAACACTCACACAGCTGTGCATTTCAGCTGGGAAGCAAATACAGCTGTGTCCAATTGGACTTATGCCCAATTCAAACTACAGCCCTCTACCAGCTGACTTGGGGGTAAGTGTGATGGCACCAGGTAAAGCTGTCTTCCCAGGCTGTGTGTGACATCAACTAATACTCCAAAGGAGATCAAGCCTCAGCAGTGTGTATTGATCTCTGTTTTAAATGCATGTGTGATTGCAGTCAGTAAAGCATTAGCAACAGAGAGGTTTAGGGGGAGAGAACATCTGGATACTCATCTGGGCGGAGGAGATGGAAGGAGGGGGTTGCAATATGCTCACTTGCTCTCACAAATGCACTTGGCTCACAGACTTCCTCTCTCCAAAGCCTGTGAATGAGAGTAGCAGAGAGAAGAAGAGGGAGAGAGAGAAAGGGAAGGGAAGGGAAGCGAAGCAAAGCAAAGCAAAGCAAAGCAAAGCGAAGCAAAGGAAAGGAAAGGAAAGGAAAGGAAAGGAAAGGAAAGGAAAGGAAAGGAAAGGAAAGACAGGGAAGGGGGAAGGGCAAGTAGTCTGGAGGCAAAAGGAATATATTGCCATTGTCCAAGTACTAATTCTATTTACTTCGGATGGGGCCACAATTGCTCTTGCTTACCTGTCACCTACCCTTTCATTCATCTGGGGCACAAAAATAGACAAAGGGCATCACTTCTTCCTCTGTCTGTTCAGCCACTGGACGCCTTCTCAGGTTAGCAGATTGAGGAGACAAACAATCTTTCCTAAACATTGGACAGCAGAGAAACACTATTCACTGTTCCTTGGGTTGGAACATCATATTGCCATCATAAAATTGGCTACTGCATCAACTGTCCCTATTCTGCCTCTGTTGTTTCTATTTCAACTCCTTGCCAATCACTTTTGTCCAGATCTGAATATGTGCCAATCGGTGCAGGGACACAGATTTATTTTCTCATTCGCCTTTGCCATCTGCCTGTTTAGCATCTTACCAACCAGCTGGGAAACATCCACTAATTTGGACACTGCAGCTGCACATGGACAGATGGGTCAAATGTCATTGTGCCACTCCATAAGTGTCTGCCTTCCTCTCATGTCCCATTTGGGCCTTTCATGAATTAGAAGTAGATGGTTTTGATGACAAATGTATTTTTACAGGAAAATTAAGCGGAAAACAAATTCCAGGACAAAGAGTTGTAGTTAAATACTGTGCATGCAGGGAGACACATGAGTTAAAAAACCAGGAGAGGAGGCAGACAGAAGCTGTCACCAGTATGAAGCCAGATGTAAAGGAGCAGATAACTGAAAATAACTAACTACTGAGCAGCCATAGGTTGGAGGACGGGACTAACTGGAATAGCTAAGAATATGTGAGCTGGCAAATAATCAGTAAAAGTTTAGTTTGATTTATTGTTTTCATGTTGCTGCAATGAGGAGAGCAGGGGTATTGTATGTACTTGACGTCATTTCCAAATTGTGTAAATATGCAGTTATATAACTATGACTCCACTTCTTCCCTGGGTATAGTAGCACTTGGCTCTTTTCTATTTTGCCTGGTTGGAAACTTTTGAGAGTTTTAATTTCAATTAAATTAGGAATTATTAGGAAGCATGGTGGAGGTGGGTAGGGTGTTGATGGTATGAAAAGAAACTTAGAAAATGACCCTGGCAAAGTTTTGGCAATGACCAGAAAAAATATGGTGTGCCAGCATCTCCCAAAACATATCTGGTCACAGACACAACAGGTAATTTGATAATGGATGGTAAAGCATTTAGAGTTTACATACCTTGAAGCCGTGAAACGACAACTTTGGATTAAGATTTACTGCTGCTTGGATCTAATATTACACACAACAGACATACATTAGTCTGTTTAAACATTGATCTAGGAATAAAATGAAGGAAACATGCCAAGGGCATTAGAGATGAAGTGGACATTATTTCCTCTGTAATAGGGAAAAAGCCATAACCTAACAGAAAAGTGGAAGTTGTAATCCAATCCATCTTGAGGGCACTGGTTGGAGAGAAAGCTGAAATAAAGTATCTCAGTGAAGGGTTGTGAGTCTGTCTTGGCCATTTCACTCTGCAGCAGATTGATGCATAGATATTAGCAGGTGATAATGCTTATCTCCACCCAAAGCTTTTGGTGTGGATTTCTGCATTCCAGACTTAGCTTAAACACAGGCAAGACACTCTTACCATTTTTTTTCAGCTAGTTGGCAGCCTGCTTTTTTTTGGAAGGAGGCCATTTGCGGAGTTTTTCTAATAGATCTATTAATTCTTAGAAAAGGTCTCAAGAGTTTTATTTTTTTCATCTCTGTCTCTGAATATTTGTAATATCCCGCTTATTAAAAATTCTCCTAGAGAGTTATTTAATGAAGTGATATTTCAACTGTATCATGTACTATATCCTTTCCAATTTATTATTACCGGTATTAATGTTTATCAAAAAACATTATTAGCACTGAAAAATGCATGGTTGTCCTTTGAGGTAAATGGGTCATCTGGTTTCTCTGAACTTACCCAAAGATTCACCAACATTAAGTTGCACAAAATTATGTGCAGACTTACTCTAAAGAAAACACTCTAAATCTTACTTCTGAGTAAACATGAATAGATTCATGCTGCAGGCTTGATATCAAGAGCTCACTGTGTTGAAATAAAGGCTGTGAGTTGGGTGAGCACACTTTACCTTATTCTGTGCATTAAATATTTTTCTCCAAAATGCATATACAGTTAGTCATGAACTTATAGCCATTTATGTAATGACTGTTCAAATTTACAACAGCACTGAAAAATGTAACTTACAACCAGTCCTTGCACATAAAACTGACACAACATCCCCACAATCATGTGATCAAAGTTTGGTTGCTTGGCATCTGGAATATATTTACAATGTTTGCAGCATCCTGAGATCACCATTTATGACCTTCCCAGCTGGCTTCTGGCAAGCAAATTCAATAGGGAAAGCTTAAAGGCAGCATGATTTACTTAACAACTACAGTGACTCACTTAAGAACGGTAGCAAAAAAAAAGGTCGTAAAACTGAGCGTGGTTTAACAATAGAAACTCTGGTCTCAATTGTGGTAGTTAAGGATTACCTGTGGAATTACCTGTGGAAGGTAGTTGTTAAAAAAAAAAGAAAGTTGCCCATGATGAGACAGAAAGCTTTTGAATTACTGATACAACTGGAAGGTTGTTGCATACAGTGTGATTCTACATCCACACTTTACAAAAAAACAAAATTCTCAATGGAACCCCTGGGGGAGGGAGAGAAATACATTCCTTGGTTGCCTCCTGGCAAGTGAAAGACATCTTGGGAAATGCCACATTTAGTGTTGGGAACTGTTTGTATAGGGACCTGGCTGCACAAGCTCCAAAGCAAGTATATGCTGATACAAACCTTGTCAAACACACGAAGAATCAGATTAGTTTTGCTCCTTCATAAATTTGCGGAGGACCAAAGCAACCTCTGCTCTGGACAAAGTTTCACCGCACACAACCCCCTACATCTCATTCTCATATTCCCTTTTTCTCAAAGGTTCCTTTTATGATTAAAAACAGCAAGCCTAGAAGAGGAAGGAGGAGTATGGGGGCTTATTTACAAGCCTAACAAAATTGTGGACTAAATGTTTACAGGGAGAGTTTAAAAGGAACCTGGCTTTCAGAAGTAATTATGATAATATCTGAAAGAAACAACCCATTCACACCAACTGGGTGCCAGATCCTCAAATAGTGCAAACATTGAAGTTTTTGGTGGGGTCTGGGCCTTTTATAAATGTTTATTTGCCCTATATGTGTGTGCCAAAAGATATTCTTCTTTTGACCCCCTTCCCCATCCCCAATCCAGATGAGAATAGGGTTATTCCTAATCTTTCTGAGCAGATGTATTCTGTTCTGGAATCCCAGCTTAAAACTATTGCTTTAAAACAACAGCAACCAGAAAACCTTCTTTTATTTTTAAGCAGGTTGTACTAGGATATATTTGTTCGTTCATTAAATTTGTAGCCAATGAATGTGTTCAAGTTTTTACCACTAACAGCAGTAAAAAAATAAAATAGCAAAAACATAAAAGCTAAACAGATAAAAGACAGTAATAAAAGCCAGGAAAAAAAAGAAAAAAAACAAACTACAGCAGGCTTTTGAACAAATTACACATAGCTATAATTGGTCACAATAAGTGAATTTATCTAGATAAAGGTTGTTGATTAACTACCCAATGTTTCAGGTTGATTGTACAGGTTGATTGGCTGGGCATATAACTTTACATACAGGTAGTCCTCAACTTACAACAGCTTGTTTAGTGACTGTTCAGTTACAATGGCATTGAAAAAAGTGATTTATGACCGTTTTTCACATTACGACCATAGCAGCATCCCCATATTTGCATGATCCAAATTCAGACGCTTGGCAACTGACTCATATTTATGACGGTTGCAATGTCTTGGGATCGTATGATCAACTTTAGCAAACTCAGGCAAAGTCAATGGGGGAGCCAGATTCACGTAACAACCATGCTACTAACTGAACAGCTGCAATGATTCACTTAACAACTGCAGCAAAAAAGGTTGTAAAGTGGGACAAAACTCACTTAACAACTGTCTTGCTGAGCAACTGAAATTTTGGATTCACTTGCGGTCATAAGCTGAAGATTACCTATAATAAATAAACAAATAAATGACTAAATAAAGTTGCCTATAGGCAGCATGTTATATCATGATCATGATCATGATCATCATCATGATCATGATCATCATCAATCTTGCTTTTTTTCCAGAAGGTCAAAGAAAGAATGAGGTTTTCTGATCATTTTATTCTGCAAAGCTTGTGAAGCAGTTAGGAATGGGAATTGGTGATCATCTCCAAATTATTCAGTTAAATTTGGACAGGTAAGGATAGACTTGAAGCTGGATTTCACCAAATGTTCTGAAGATAACACCTTAACCACTGTTAAAGGCCACATCTCTTAAAGTTGCCAAGTTTGAACAACATTGATTTAAGCATTTAATTCTTCAATTCAAAGTTGCCTAGTTAAGACTCTGATGAACAACTGGAAATGTCCACCTCTTGATACTTTTGAATCCAGAAGATCAGTCAGGAATTTTTTTAAAAAACCCTATATCATCCTGGAAATAACATTTTTTTCCATGAGGCAAGAGATTCATTTTGTGATAAAATTCTATGGGAGACAGCTGAATCAAGACAGACATACCATTCCATTTAGTCAGCATTTTGTGTCAACAGTGGCAACTTGGATGCTTTGGAAGCTCATAAGCCTCAAGAGATTGATATTAGTAATTGATAATCTGCTCCTCCATGAATATGGCTACTGTACTTTCCTTTCAAAACCATCCAAATTGGCAATCATTTCAAGTGATGGCTGTGAATTTCACATGTTATTTATGTGATGTATGGGAGGAAAAAACACATTTCTTTCTGTCAATCTTGAAACTTCTTGAATTTAGTTTCAGGGAAGGACATCAATCTCTAATATTAGGAGCTGTGTAATAAAGTATGCTGTCATAACATTCAATACACTGATTGCCAAGTCATACAGTATTCTTACAGTTACAATAACAAGAACTGATGTCTCTTTAATTGTTTTAATGCAGGTGAAGTTGAGGAAAATAATTGATTGCCCTGAGTTTGTTTCTCTCTGATCTGGCACTGTTTTCTGGCAGGAAAACAAACAAACTGGAGTCCTTAACGTGGGGTAGGACATAGGTGGACTAATGTAGGTGGGTGATTGTATTATCATGATTATCCAAGTCATCTGTGACTTGTCTGTCAAGCTATTTCTCAGTGGTCTAGTGATTTTTTAAAAAAAGGGGGGGGGGGTAAGCCATCTGCAAAAGTAGCCCAAATGACAGACTACAAGTGAGGAACAGGAGTACAAAGTGAACATGGGAGACCATGGTCTATAATGAGGAAACTCGCTGCAAGAGAATTACAATTCTGGCAATGGTTTCACTTCTGTCCTGATGGAAGGCAGTATTGGAAATATCTCATAAACTTCCATAATTTTGGAATGGAATATGCAAAATGATGCTGCTGCCCCTTCAAACTTATAAAAACAGAAACCATTATGGTCATCAAAGCCTATTGTTGGCACAAGCAATGAAAAATGTCTAATACAAGCAATGGCGCCAGAATCAGCAATATACAACTAGCTGTCAGAATCTTTCATAGTTTAATCAACCTTCTCTGATAAGAAAGAAAGCCCCAGTCAGCTATTACACGGGCAGATGCTTCTGAAGATGGGGACAAATATGGTGGGGAGTAAAGTTGAATCATTGGACAGATGTATTGAACTGTGCTTGCAAAAAATGCCTTGCCTATCCTTGTGAGCTTGAGTTTACAAGAATAAAAGCATTATGTAAACAACAAAAACACATAAAGTCAAATTCACATAAATTAATCAAGAAACAGAAATTAACTTTCCTTGATAGTAAACTTTAGATTATCTTGGAGCAGACTTCAGTTTGGCAGTTCTGAGTACAGGTTATATAACATGATGTATTTGAAGCTCTAAACTTAGTAGGTGGATTCAAACCTTTAGAAATACTCCTGAGTGAAAAATAAGACTATTGAAATTATATTCTTATTTTTGGTTCTGGTGCAATGGTTCCTTCTTGTTTCCACAGAATATGTTAACCTACCATCCCTATTCCACATCAACTCTTAACCTGATACAAGGTCTATAGAAGAAATAGCTTCTCTAAGACTGTAGGGCAGTCATCCAATAAAACAATTTTTTCCTGGACGATAGGAGGAGGACGTATATACCAAATCAGTGTAAATATATTGTTTCGATAGTAAAAACTATAAACAAATACAATTCAGGAAGAAATTAATTAGTCATGGGTCAAGCACATTCTGACTTTAAATGCTGGCATGAATTTTTTTTCTGCCTGGAAGGTGAAAATGTCCCTTTTTTCACTGTACCTTGCTAACGCAGCTGGAATCTGCTTCAAACAATAGATTTATTTCTCATTGCCCACAGTAAATTTCTGCATTTGTTGCTGTTGGAGAATTGGAGAAAGGCAGGGAGGGCTGCTTCCTCTGAATATAATCTTTACAACCTTCCAGCTTTTTATCTATAAAGTAAGCTTTGGCTTTCTCTGAAAAGGACACTTTTAGGTGTACTGAGCCATATATTATACTGAACCTCTTAGTTGTGCTACAACTAACATTGTAGCACATTACTATGTGGAGACTTTACTGTTTACTAGAACAGATTTTTCTTTGTCATGCAGCTACAGTCAAGAAGTGGCAGAGCTGAAGTTGTTGATAAAGCAGTGCCCTTTCCCTGCCTACATGAATGACTCTCTCAAAAGTATGTTCCTGTGCCGTGTCATGTTCTGATTTGTGGCAATCTAAGCAAGGCTGCACCAGGCAAAGCAATGGCAAAGTTTCACTGGGAGGCTTGCTGGCACAGGAGCTCTTCTCATTCCATCAGGGCCTTGGGAACCAGGTTCTCTGCAAAGGTTTTCTCAGCACATACTTTGTTGCAGTTTATTTGACTTTACCATAAGAGGGCTAACTCAAAGATGGATTCCGTTTAATTCCGCATGATTTGACTCCACATCCCACTCTGGCCTTGCCCTCCTCCCCTTCACCTGGCCTGGCTTTCATACAGCAGAGGAAAGAAATAAGGAAAGACACTTTTTTTCAGCATTCTCTTATTTATCTTAAAAGAGGCAAAAAGATCTTCATCGCCTATTTGAAACATTATCAGAAGCAGAACTGGGCTGCGAGGGAATGTCACTTCATCAAAGGCTATGCAGTAGTCTCTACTGGGGCAGAAGCCTATAGACCGGATGGTTACTTTATAATGTGCAGGATTTCCTTACATCATCTGCTTTTGCTAAATCTCTTTCTTCTGCAAAGCAACACTTTGCTTCCCAGACTGAGCCAGCTATGGCTGAGCACCTAACTCTGCTTTTCAGAGCTAACTTCTAACTCAAGATGTAGATGTGTGTGTAATCTCTGGAAAGAAGAAATTATTAGTCAAATTTTCCATTTCAGGGAGAGATCATACAAACACTGTGGGCATGATTTAGCCACAATTAAGCACTTTTAAGGCTTATGATTTCGGTGGATAGCTCTAAATGCAATCCTCAGCATACTTATTGGAAACACTGTCAGAGAAAATTAGCGGAGCTTATTTTGACTACTATGTAAAATAGTTCTGTTAGAACATGATTTCTTGGGATCAGACCTACATCTAAGAGTGTATAAAATACAAACTTAAAAGTCAGACAGCAGAATGTGATAAAGATTGTTCTGTTTTTTCCTGTTTTGGGTATATTTTCTTTTCTTACATTCTTTCCACCAAACATCTGGCAGTTTCTCCAATTCTCAGATTACTTTTTGGAAAGGCATCTCCAACACTATATTTGTAGGGTCTACAAATTGCTTTGCTTTTATTGTAGTTTATTTTTTAATTACCATTAGTGTTTATTTATATATATGAGATATTGTTGTTTCTCTGTTAGGCTGAAATTCTGAAGTCAGCATGGAGGAAGCAAGGGAAGATTGATATACATATACACAGGAAGAAACATTGCTTAAAAACAATTCTTCATCATGCTTAGGTGATGTTTCAACAAACTAGATCGATGGATGGATGTTACCATGTTGCTATACTTAAAGTAAGATAATATTTTGAAAGTGTGGTTGGTAGAATTACTCAGCTAGCGATCCCAATGAATTAATTTAATCTTACTCTCAGTTGAAAATGCTTGCTCAGACTACAGTAATTTACAATAAACATGCATCTGGGAAGTCTTTGGGGGTCTCTGAGCTTGTTTGCTAGCAAGTGTTTCATGAAATGTCATGAGCTAAATATATTCTCTTCTATTGGAAACATGCATCTAATTGGGATATGTTTCCTTTCCAGTCTAAAAAATGCTCACAGGAAAGTTAAGAGGGAATCTGTTTAGGACCAGGCTAAAACACATTTCTTTGATCTCAGTGGAAAATTATTTAAATATATATACAAAAAGGGAAGCCAAAAGAAAGGATTCTCATATTATTTTTATTTGTATCATGAAGGGAGGTAGCAATATAAAGAATGTACAAACATCAGTCCTCATTTAATGGCCAATTATTAATGCCCACCTTAAGTATGCTTTGGTAAACTACTTTTAGAATCTATTAGGATAGAAGACTTCTATCCAGGCCCCAGCTCATATTTTCCTATTTAAGCAGAAAGGACCCAAAAGTGCTTTAACTGATTGGATTATGTCTCAGTCTTTGAGCCCAGCCAATTGAACATGTAAATGCAAAAGATCTGGAGAACGTTTACTTTTATCTTAATTTTAAAAAATGATGGCTGTTATGTTGAAAGTGGATCCTGGCAAGGCAAGTCGGATGCACATCACCACCATCATCAAACAAGGGCATGTTTTTCATATTTGGGATTTGTTGCCTGCCAGACACTTGATAACTTTTCTCTTTTCTCTAGACAGACAACTGGAGGGCACCAAGTTCAGAAATGCTTGTCCAGGGATTCTTTACCCTCAAGGACTAATTTTGGCAGGGCAGTGAAGACAGGAATAAACACCACACCTTCTACTTGGTTTTACTTTTTAAGAAATACACACCATCACTGTTTCAGGCATTTAATCTTAACATACAGTATGTTTCCCATAAATATGTGGAAGACAACCTAGTTAAACCCCCCCCCCAACTATTTGATCTATTTACAGCCACTAGACTACATCATACGATTTTCTAGCCCAAGCAAGTACAAATGTAATCTGCATAAATTAAACCAGTCCAAAGCTTTAAAGCAGGGGAACGATCCGAACCAAGCAAACCAAAATATAGTTCCTTTGAGAAACCGGTCCTGAAGCTTAGAGGAGAGGCTGCAGAAACAGACATTTGTTCAAAACCACTTTTTATACATATTTATATAGGCCTGGTTCCTAGGTCGAGATTAGAAAGTCTTCCTGGCCACTGCCTGTGGAACTCATTTTAAACTGAAATTAAGGGAAAGCTTCCTTTGTTCTCCCACTCGGCCAGTTTATTCGGGCAGCCAAACGGGCTGGGTGGGAAACCCAGATTCACTTTTGCCGAGGCCTCCTCGCTGTTTCCAGGGGCGCCTACGCGGCTCCAAGCTCATATCTTTTGAATCTTGTATATGTGACGTTGTTGCTGTTACAAAGCCTGTTCCGCAGGGACGTTTTTCTTCCCTCATAAGGTTATTAGCAGAGGCGATGGGGGCCCTGTTTCTACCCCGCCCGGAATGACCGCCTCGAAGGGGCGAAGGACGAGGGAGGAGTAGCGGCAAACGAGCGCCCAGATTCAGTCGATTACAATCCTTGCGTTTTAAGTTTACAAACATAGCCCAGGGCGGAAGGAGAAGATTGCTTACCGGTCGCATACTTAGGCTAGTAAATTTTTGTCGACATACATGTATCGTGTTCCGTTACAACAAAATGGCGCGAAGCGTCTTCTCGCGTAAACTACTATTGTAGACATAACGGCGCTATGGTTCACCTGGCAAAGTTGAAGGCGATCACAAGATTACTCCAAAAAGTAATGGCAGGGTTGGCTACAGAGAATACAGTGTTTTTATCACCTGTTTACTGTTGCCGTAGAACCTGTTGTAAAGCATCGAATGAGCAGGTGGGAAGCGGGTGGGGTGGGGTGGCCACTCCTCGCCAACGAAGGAGTAAACCCCTGGGAACCCTTTCCTTAAATCTCTCGCGCGTTCCGCTGGACCGGGGTTCAGCCGGAAGGAGTCCCGAGTTAGGCGCAGTCGCACAGGTTGAGCTTAAGGATCCGAAGGGAAATCAAGCTCGCCTTAAAGACACTACAGGTGCCAGGTGTAGTTTTTTGGGTAAGGTGATTTAAAAAGTACCCACATGTCACGGTATTACTCCGTTTATTTAAACACTCATACATTTCTTATTCTGTGCGCTGGAAGAAGTTTTATGAGCGTTGTAAAAGGAACTTTTCGTCCCTGGTCAGATCATTTGATACTCACTGATGCTCAATCTAGATTTTACAGATCAAAACAATAGAAACCTATACGTGTCAGGTTGCTGATCTACAGCGGGGTGGAGAAAATGTCTGTCTGCAGACGTGAACAAAAGGAAGAGGTCCTAGGCAGGTTCTCGGGAAAATATCTTCGGTGGGCATTAATGCGCGCTGGGGCCTGAGTGGTAGATATCTCCCAGAGTTTATGCATGGGCCACATTTTAAAACAGGGAGCCCAAACCGAGCCTGAGATCCCACCGTGTCCTTGGCAAAAGCAGCTCGCCTGGAGGAGCGGAAGCGTGGCACTGCACGCTCAGAAACCTTTCACAGTTCAAAAATCCATTCATTTATGGTACAGGTATTTCTTTGGCAAAGGGATTCCGAACAAACCATAAACCAGGGAGCACAATAATCGTGTTTCTTGGGAGCGCCACGGGTAATGTAATCACAAGATGTGCACAGTCGGGCAAGTCTGTTCGTTCTCATTCAATTAACGCAGACACGGAACTTCAGTTCACACTAGCAGCTTCTGGTAATCATCCGGGTTGAATAACTGTACAAAACATTAAGTTAAAACATTTGTTTCCACGTGCATCAGTGGGTTGGCCTAGAAGAATTCACACTTTCATGCATTAATTCCGGAACCACTGGCATATTTTAAATATTAACTATAAAAGAGGACTACCGAGAAATGCCTGCGTTTCTCCACCGCATTTTCGGGCTTCCAAAATGCACTTGGCTCCTTTGCGGTAGAGAATGCTGGGCCCATGGCCTGAAACAGCGGAGAGCTTTTTTGTTCCTATCGTCCTCTCATTTGACCGGCAGAGACAGGGAGCAAAGTCTACTCAGCTTGCCTTCTCTTTTCAGCTTCAGAGTGTTCCAAGATGCGAGGGTCTACGAAGGTGCCGTAGATTCTTTAATAACCCCCCTCCCCGCTATCTAATAGCCGCCTGCATTTTAGGAATCTCCTCTTTAGTTCTCCGGCACTGACCTGAATTTCGGCCGCCAGGAGGCACTCAAGGAACGGCCGCTCCTAAAGCAATGTCAGATAGTGTTGTTACTGGAAGGCAAATCAAAGCCTCAGAAACGCCGTGTAGTGCGCCCTCTGCCGGATACTACAGTTGACAAAACAGATTTTTTTTCCTTTGCTGTCTCCAGGCAGGTTCAGCGGTGACGAAACTTTGAGAGAAGCTGTCGTTTCTCTGCCTCCCTTTTTAAAAAACTTCTTCTCCCATCCCTATTAACGCCCAGGACATCTCAATATAGATCCCAAACACAAGGAAAATTCAGTCTAACCACTGATAGTTCCTGCTTTTCACTTAATCTTCTACCTCTACTGTACATACACAGATATATAAAAAAGGTAAAGATATTCTTGAGTGGAGCTCATACCCTGTTGATCCCCTGAATAAGTCCCTGTAGTTTTCTTCACTAAAGAAAATTTATCATTTACCACCTTCAGGGATGTTTGTTCTGGCCGCTCCACAATTCTTGAATGTAAGGGTGGTCTCCCATCCAAGAGCTCAGCAAGACAGACCTTTCTTACCTTTCCAGTTTCAAACTGAATGGAAACACCAGGCTGGGTAGAGATGCAGAATTGAATTAGAACATACTCATTTGTAGGGTTTGTTTTTGGATTTTCCATAGACACCAATCTCATTTGTTAGAGCATTTGGCATTTCATTTTTTCTGAGAAGCATTTGTCTATACAAAATTATGAAAACCCAATAAACTCCTAATGTTTTCCACTAATTGTATACTATTTCTAGATTATAGTATAGTAAACAGAATATACAACTGGTAAATATCACCAGACAAATGCATTAAAATGGCATTATTGGGGGAATTAAAGCTGAGTTTGCAGCTTTTGTATTTATCTGCAAATTTTGGCCTTGGAACCTGCATGGCCAGATATTGAAACAATATAATTGATAAATTTTACATTCTGGATCATTGAATCACAAACTCTATAGTCCAAGTTGAGCAAACTGCTTCCAAAAAGGTATCCAAGAGTGTGAAACAGAAGAACAAATACATGTAATTCTGATTTTTTTCGTATACACACCTAATGGATGTATTAAGAAACATGGATAAGATGGGTTTCTGGGTACTTAAACCAGCTCATTAGCTCACCTTCTCATTAAGCCAAATTAAAAATGGTAAACCAGCTCCCCAAAAATGCAGTGGGGAGTAGTATTCTTTTCAGCATTCTTCAACAGTGGAAAAAATGCTTGGAATTAAGCAGATCTGAGTAGTAAAAAAACTCACTTCCGAGACCTGTATCAAATTGAGGGAAGATGGATGTCCTTCCACTAAAGACAGGCAAGCTACAAAACAGCAGCTGAAAGACAGAATTGATGCATGCTACTGTAATTCATTTGGAGTAAGGGCACAGAACATGAAATCTTGTGAAACAGATATGTCCAAATGCTAGTCCATAACTACCAGGGAAATTTATTTCCATATAATATAATAATTATTTCACATGAATGTAAGGCAATGCTTTGATTAGAGCATGTGCACTATTTAAGCATATAAGTGTGAAAATGTTTTAGCCTATTCCTAAAATAAATTTTCAGTGGAACTTCCTTGTAGTAAATAGGTTGGGATTGCAGTCTGCTAGCTGGTAGAACATTTCATTTTTTTGTTATAATGGAAAGGAAACAAGCTCTTCCTCAGGTTGCAGAAAGAAGTCCTATAGAGAGTGGCATTTCTGAGTTGGTTGCAATAATTGCTGCTTCCAAACCAGCTCTTGCTAGACATTTCAAAGGGATCTTTAGAAATGCTATTCAATGGATTTCAGCAGCCATCAAAACAATAGAAATAACTTTGGACCTTTGGAGGAGGTGAAAATGACAGAGGCCTTGTGACACTTTAAAGATGGATGAATTTAATCTGATAACAAGCATAAGATCATTGGGGTAGGTGCTGGTGGCATATACATTTAATACATTAATATTAATAGCAGTATTAAGGGGTTTTTAGGGCAGTATCACCCTCATAGCTTTTCAGATATCAATGGCACAGTGAAGAACCATCCAAACTTTTCAGATGGATATTTAGAATATTAATTTGGAGAGAAATAAAAGACTATCAGAAATCCTTGGTGATGACAAGAATTTTAAAATACTTAAATTCTCTATGTATCAAAAAAGAGAGAAATGATTTCATGAAACCACCAATGTTTAAAATAAATGGAAAAGGGTTGCTTACTATGCCCTTTCACCAATCTTATGATAGCTCATCTTGTACTTAAAAGATATCCACCTTAAAGAAAATAGAATAGATGCTTCCTACCAGCTTTCCCAAGTTTATTTTAGGATATCTTAATTTGCAGAGCTGAAAGATACATAAAACCAGAGTTTCATTATATTTAAATAATTGGGTAAACTATGCTTCATGTCAATCAATACTGGAAATTTGGGAAACTTGATGCCTTTTAATATAATTGGAAGATGTACTGGAAAAAGAATGATCAATAATCTGAAGAGAGATGGTCATTTGCTTTAATAAATGTTCCACAACGTAGCAGTGAAGAATCTAGCAGTTACGCACCCAACTCACAGTTTTAAAGTTTCCTAGTAATGGATCTGGATACTGTCAAAAGAAAGGGGAGGGGGAGAGGGTAGAAGAAAAGAGGCTACTGGGCTCAAGGACTCCGTTGGGTTACATCGAGAATGGAGAACGATTTACATTAATAAAGGAAGAGCAATATTATTCCCATCTTTCAGTGTGATCTTCCAAACTCAGGGCTCAGCAGCCATCTTCTAATGACGAGACAACCAGACGATGCGGCAACGACTTAATATATTTCTCTGGGCCGGGTAAGTTTAGTACTGTAACCCATTCCTCCGCCCTTGCTGCTTCTCCCCGATTCTAAGCAGACATCAGATACAGCATCTTTCCTGCCCGAAATGTTTTAACACCGTGGCAGCACCTCCATCCTAGTGAACCTTAAGAGCAAGGTGTTTATAAATGGCTATTACAGGAAAATTTATTGCAAAAGCGCATATTTCATCATTTGGAAATATTAGCAGCATAGAATAAGGAGTGTCTTCCTCCGGTCAAAAGCCGTGAAAAGTTCTCTGTTAATTAATCATTTTGTTTGTAGTTTGCGATGGGATAAATCCTACTGAAAAATGATGAAGGTTTGCCGATCAAATAATTATTACCGTGGCCGCATTCCTGCTATATAGTACTTATTTATTCAGGAGTAAGCTCCAGTAGGGTTGATAGATTTATTTTTTAATTAAAAATACACAGGACAGGAGGATGATCTGATTCCACAAAGATTTAAATAATCAGTGACTGTCTTGTGTACCAAATACTCTTTCAGGAAAATCGTGGTATCTGAAACTTATTCGTGAGTAGGAATGTTTTTAGGCTTAATATCCATAAAGTGCAACCGATTCACCTCTCACATTTCACTGAAGCGCTTCCTATAGCTCAGTATCCAGTGAGAGGAAGGAAGGTTAATCCTAGTCTTTTGAGCCATAAATCAGAGCTACAGTCGACTAAACCCAGTAGTTTTTACTTTATGGTAGACATGACCGGGACCCACACAGCCCCGGCACAAAACCACTTTCTGAAGACAATATCCGATATTGGAAAAGCTGCAGAATTCTGATCGTTCATCTACAGTCCCTAACGTTTTGAAGAGCGTTTCTTTTGTGTATGTGTGCGCGAGCGCGCACGCGTGTGTGTTGAATAGCCGGCTTATACTGACAAAAGGAGGTGGATTGAAGTTCCTCTTTTTAGGCCATAAATGCTGTGGACAGCAGATGAATGTAGAAGAACGATCTGAAGTATCGGCTGTCTCTGCGCAGAGCTAAAAAAAAGCTGCTCGCCACTCCGCATGGGCTGCCTATCTGTTTCAGCCGCGGCACCCAGCAGGCTGCATGTAAACAAGGCTCAGAGAGAACAGCTCTTGCAACTGTTTAGCAACCTAATTTCAACGACAATACTTATTTTTGGAAAAGGAGTGGTGTGCATTTCTCTGGAGTTGATTTCGTGTTCAGTATTCCATGGGAGATTACAGTCGCGCAGATTAACTCCGAAGCAATTTTCCTTTGCTCCATATGGATCTTATACTCAGAAAAGTCAGATCAACGCGTCAAAAGGAAGGGGATACCAACATCCACTAAGAGCGCCGTTGGAGGCTTGTTTTGAATTGGAGTTATCCCAAGCCCCATAGTGAATCTCTCCCAAAGAAGGGGGGAGTGGCGATTATTTGCGTTAAGGCGCCTCTTTCAGTTATATACGAGACAAAACTGGACCAATTCTTTTGACCACCTCGCTTATCCCCAGTCTGCTCGGTATGGCAGCTCAGTTCCGACACTTCCGAATGGAAAAATACCTCTGCGCTGCCTTTGATTCTTCTAGCAGCGGAAGAGAAAGGTTTCCAAGAAAAGACGGAAGGCGACTGCGCCGAAAGCAGAGGTAAGCGGGTACAAAGATGGGCATTTTCGTAGAACATTTCTCGGTAGTTCGGGAAAGGCTGCTTTTCCAATATAGGAAAAATTACCCTCCTGGCCTAGAAGATGGCTTGACTCACCACTCCAACTCATTTCGGCTTTCCTCCTCGCAAACACAGCTCTACTTTTCAGGGCAGCGCTTCTCCTGAATCCCCAGCGCTTCTTTCCCGTTGGTCTCAGGCTCTGGACTCCTCTCTCAGCCTTAGGCAGTGTGGCTGTTTAAACTGCTGCTAGTTATCCCTGCACTTTTCCACCAGCACTTTTGCTTTTCCGACTGCTCGGTAAGTACGCTGAAGAATCAGGCAAAGGCCAAAGTTAACGCTTTTCTCTCTGCCCCCCCTCCCCGCCGCCCATCAGCGACCTACCCCTCCCCGCCTTCCTCTCTACACGGGCTCCAGATCTCTGCAGAACTGCCAGCACTGTCTCCGCGAGTGAGCTATTGCGACTGAACAATGCAATCTATTTCGGGGCTCTGCTTTACCCGCCCAGGTGAGGGACCGGTGGCAAAACTACCCTTAGCAAAAGGATTGTTTGCAATTTCTGGATAGGTTTTTTTTAAGTAATCAAAGAGGGGGAAGGCCTTTTGCCAAAAAACATTCGCTGCCTGCAGCCGTCATCCCTTACCCTGGGCCCTTGAGGATCCCGGGCCGAGAGTTAAGCTAGGAACGATTCTCCTTTACCTTTGGAAACGCGAAAATGTCCGCAGGCGGCGACTCTTCTAGGGGCGGCGCTGGCGAACAAGGCGTCTTGGCACCGGCCCCGGGGAAGGCTGGTCAGGGGCGTGAGCTCCCCTCTTCCCCAAGCACCAAAACATTGGGGGGGAGGAGGGGGAGGGAAAAAAGGCAGCGCGCCCCCACGCTTTGCACTCCGGACAATTAGCTGCCCGTGACTGGCTGTGCCCGGCGCGGAACTTAATTGGGGAGCCCCCCTCGGCCCAGCATGCCCTGCCCCGGCTCTGGCCCTTCTGGCTTCTTGGCCTTTTTGGCCCCTGGACTGGCGCTGTTGGCTCACCTCTCTCTCCCCTCTCAGGCCGGGGTGAAGCGCCTTCCCGCCAGGACAAGCCCGCAGGGCACCCCGGGCAGGACGCTCATCCTCCTGGACGTGAGTACCAGGAGCTCCCTCCGTGTCACTAGCGAGAACTTCCTCTCGCTGCAGCTGGATCCTTCAATCCTCCACGACGGCTGGTTGGACTTCCTCAGGTAAGGGGTTTCTCTCCACACGCCGCGTTTTCTTTAGCTCTTCCAACCCTCGTGACCCCCACTGCGGTTAGAGACCCATGCGCCCTCCGGGCTCCCACGGCCCGAAGAGCCGCGGCGAAGAGGCCGGGCCATGGTTCCTATTAAGATGCACATGTTTGTAATGGAGAAAGCATCTCGGAAACGTATCGCTGTTCTGAAAAATTCTGGCTGCTTGTCTTTTCCCCCGCCCCTCTCCGGAGGTTTGCTCGGGCGGATGTCATCCCTAGAGGTCTGCAGGGGGTCTCAAATTGCCTCCTGTGAGGCGCCCCCAGGGCAGTACCCAGGCCCCAGCCTTCCTGTCTCCTCCGGCGATTTGGATCCGGGAAGAGAAAACAGGAGAGGCGCCTCGGGCGATGCCACAAGTGGCAATGGCGAAGGAACGCTGGAAAAATCTGGCCACCTCCGGCGGCAAAAGAAACCCGGGTCCTTCTGCTTCGCTGGTCAGGACAACACGGGCTTCCCCACCAACAGCCAATCGCTGCGCCGCCTGTAGTCCCAAGCACGTGGGGGGGGGGGGGGTGGAGGTAGAGAAAGGGACCTCCACGGAGTCCGAGGAGATGGCAGCAAGAGCAACGCCAGCTCCGTCGGGAAAGAGCAAGTGCCCTTCATGGGCGAAGCGCCGCCGGCCCTTGTGCCTCTCCTGGTGCCCGCATGTGGCGGAGAACCGCCGCCGGCCCTGTGGCAATCGATGGAGAACGGATGCTTGGCTCTCCGACGCTTTCCTCCAGCAGCTGGTGCAGGAATTCAAGTCAGTGTACTCGGCTTTTGGGGCCTCTCCCGGAGCTGCGCTGATAGCTTCCGGCTTGGCGAGCCGTTTCTTGACGGGCACCGGAGCCGCGATGGCGCCGCGCCCAGCCCGTCGCAGTCGTGCTTGCCTCGCTCCTTCCTTTTCGTCCTCGCTCATTCAGCCCCTTTCTGTGCAGCTCCCGGCGCTTGGTGACCTTGGCGCGTGGCCTGGCGCCCGCCTTTCTCCGCTTCGCGGGCAAAAGGACCGACTTTTTGCAGTTTCAGAACGTGAAGAACCCAGCCAAGAGCCGAGGTGGACCGGGACCGGATTACTACCTTAAGAACTACGAGGACGGTGAGAATCAGGGGCAGAGTGGGGAGCCGAAAGAAGGAAGGAAGGACGGACGGACCTGGGGAGGAATTCGCAGAGTCTCTGAGAAGAGCAAGCGAAAAACGCCTGGGTCACTGGAGGCAAAGGCAGACATCCTGAGGGAGGCCTTTGGTAGCACCTCTTTCAAGGGGGGCAACTTTGGCATTGGGAAAGTGCAGGGATTAAAAACTAGTTTGTGGGAAATGTGGGAGCTATGACAGAGTTCATACCTGTTCACACAAAAGTACAGGGTGGGTGGATGAGAAATTTGGCACTCCTGTATTACTCCTCCCTTACCTCATGTGAGTGACATAGAAAATTGTAAACTATATACTTCCCAAGTCCCAGGGAGCTTGTCAATAATAAAAAGCTTCAGTACAAATGGAAATATAAAGAAATCTGTTGCCTTCTTTTATAGAAGAAGCACAACACAGTGTTTCCAACATATTGGAAATATCTGGGCTAGATAGACAGTAAACACATGCATGAAAAAGTTGTATTGGCAAAAGTTATTTGTATTTCTGAGTTAACTACATCAGACAAATAAGAAGAGAATGCTGTCCTCACAATAGCTTATTTTGTGGAATCAAGGTCCATCTCTTATGTCCCTCATCCAAAGCATTCCAGAGACATGCTGGACAAGGTTGAGAACCTAGATCTTTCCTTGTTCTTCTAGTATGTATAGACATACTGGTTCAAACAAGAATTGTAAATGTTATAAACACTTCATTAATTTATTTATTTTAATATTTATATTCCATTTCTCAAAGAAAAAAACATTTCTAGATGATGTAAAACTTCAAATTCACTATGATTTAGTATATGACCTATTCTTTTAAAGTTAATTGCTATTATGAATTATTGACAATAAGCTGATCGTTTATTTCTGGGTCTGTTATCAATAATTCAGGTGAGTTAATAAAGGCAAATTACAATTTATGCTTTTTATAGGCATGCAGTTAAAGTGTAACTTGAAAGAAAGAGTAACTTGAAAGAAAGAGTAACAAATGAGTATTACAAAGCTCTGCATTCCAATATATGGGTTATATTATATTATATTATATATTATTATATATGTTAACTCCTCATTAGAACTTTCCGTCCGTACCTTTCATATTATGTTAGATAACACAACTGCATATTTAGCATTTCTAATCTAGCAGAATATATTTGACAGATTTAAAATAGATATGAAAAATAAATAAGGACATTTTTGGAGATGTTAAAAATGTGGTAGTTGGGATATGACTGCATATTTTATATGCAGATAATTCTATCTTACTGGGATGGCAAATCCAAATGTGGATGAAATGTGAAAATTAAGGTATTAAAAGCCAATATAGTTGTGGCTGACAGAGAAAATGCCTATATAAATGATAAAAAAAAAACAAGAATCTTTATACCTTATAGAATGTTTGATAAAGAGGGTAAAATTCACAAAGAAATATTAAGAGATGCAAATGCTGATACTAAGGAAATGGATAGTATGTGGTCTGTTGTGAATGGTTGTTAATTGAAAGAGGTGAAAATAGTTGTTATATAAGCATTTGCTTCTCTCCATTTGTTAATGGCAGTCTCCAACATTGTCTGCCCCCTGGAAATAGCTGAAGACAGAACTTTCCTGGATCTGATGCCAGATGTTGTGTCTGGGGTCTAATTGCCTTTTGCTTTTATATTGTTTTTGTATTATTATTGTTTACTTTGTGAGCCACCAAGAGCCCTGTGATTAATAAGTAGGGCATGTCTGAAGACACAGAGAACTAAGTTGAATACAGTAGGTATAAGTTACTTCAGAAAGTGTACAATAAAACACAAATATATGTGTTCAAGAATGAATGGTGATGAGGATGAATACAAAGATGAGTGACCAACTGTCATTTAGAGAGAATGAATGACAATTGAACAAATGTATACCAAAAGAATGAATGGGCGCAGAGAATGGGGAAGATGACAGAGTTGGAGTTAGCAAGATGCTTTAAAAGGGATAAAAGTTTTAAGGCAGTGTGAGAATCAAGGCATAGATAAAAGGAAAACAAGGGTGGTTCACAAGGGTGAAAAGACTTGGAGAGGAATAGTGAATGGCATTGTAGCTTGAGTTATTTTTCCTCTTTTTTCTAACATCAATTTCCTTCACTTACAATTTCATATTCCTTTTCTGTGCTTTACATAACATCGATTACCCCAAAATGCAATAACATGATGACTATGTATGTTGGGACGATTTGTTATCATAGAAAGAAGTGAAATACATACTTTCCAGGAAATAGTCTGTGATATCTTGAAAAGGTGCAAAGAAGAATGAAATAATATCACATGACACAGTCTCTCAGTATGAACTCTGATGTGAATAGATGGAGGTCCTCTTGAGGCATCATTGATGCATGGATTGTATACTAAAATCCTGACACATTTATTCTCCTGTTTGGATCATAATGTGGTGTAATCCCTTAGCTTTTTTATCTACTTCCCCATAAACACCAATAAGGGTTATGGAAAGGAAACAGGGAAGTCCCAGTGTACCTAACAATGGTGGCACCAGAAGAAAAATTATTAGTGAAAACCTACATTTGGCAGTGGTAGAGACACTGTTTCATGTGTTGGCATTTTTTTTGAAAGTTAGGTAGTAGTACTAATATACCACTATAATAAAAAAAGAAGTTTCCCACTGAAAATGTCTCTGGAAGGAAAATGTTTCAAAATCAAGTGGTAGTTTAATTCCTATTTTGTACTTTAGTTAACATGTTGTACCTAGAATATACTTTACAGTGGAACTGTAGTGGAATTGAATTGCTTATTTTGGAAGGCACTCTGCTCTTATTTGCTCTTATTTCCATCTGCTGCCGCCTATGCTACTTGAAGGCTGCTATTAATATCAGGATTTTTTCTTTTTCTGATAACAGAATTGATAAGCATCACTTTCTATATTATACCTCTTTATACTGTTCTTGGAGAGTGAAAAATGCTACATTAATCACCATCAAACAACCATTTCTCATTTTTCTAAATGCTTCATATTATATAACCTATCTTCATGAAAAGCCTATAAATAGAACAGAACCTAAGGACATTTCATCTAAATATGAGAACAGTATCTATTCCTGTCCTAATTATAATTTTGAACTGGAATAGTTTGTACTTAAAACAGCAATAAAATTTTGTCACTTCTCCATCCAGATCTTCATTTTTTTATTCCTACCATATATTGAGGAAGTTACCTTTTCTTTCTAATGATTGAAGAAAATAATTTTCTAAAATCCTCTTCTCTGTTCCAGATATATGGGTTGAGCCCAGTGACTTACCATAATGAACTAATCTGTTTCCTACCTATCTAACCGCCGTCCATTAGCATCTGTTTGGAGTCAAGACATCACAGCTTTTAAAACGGAAATAAACTGTACTAAAAAAGTAGTTCTGAAAAGATTTTCCATGAATTCCTAATCATTCCAGTTATGTTTCCCTTCATTAGAAGCAGCTTTAGGAGCAAACTATATTTGCTACTTTTCTTACCATTTCATTATTTATATTTATTTATTTTCTATCCACAGCTGTATTTGGATGAACTGAAATTCCCTTCCACATGAAGGTGAATTACTTCCCCAACACAAAAATAATAACTTTGGATTTTGACAGAATAAGATAAGGCTTGCCACATACATATTTCCTCAATGCTGCAGGTATATTTAGGCACATTTAATCATTGAATAAAAGGGTATATGATTAGATTACAAAATTCAAATGACTGATTCAACTTTTTTTTTACTCTAAATGCACATTTATGCACCTCTTAATACTAATGTCAATTGGTAATTAAAGCAATGTACTATATTTAGGATGTGAATTTTATTACAGAATGTATTATTTTTTATAGTATTAAAAATTAAGCAGTTAAATATGAGTCAGTATATGGTAGTTGATTCCTGGGGATTGAAGATTTGCCTTAATTCCAGTAAAATATATTCAAAATTAATTCTGGCTGCAATACTGTAATGTTTACTTGCATTTATTGCTTTTTCAGTAACTACCATCTTTAAAGAAAGCAATCAAGTTACCAATCTTATCCTTGAGAGTCTTCTGGCAGTCTCGTATTCTAGAAAAATAGGGCTCTATTTAATTAGTCTAGCACTTCTCCTGCATGATAAATATTGATGTGTCTTCTGATATAGCAATAGCACTTAGACTTATATACCACTTTATAGTGCTTTACAGCCCTCTCTAAGCGTTTTTTACAGAATCAGCATATTGCCCCCAACAATCTGGGTTCTCATGTTCTCAAAATCACTTCAGTTAATGAGTGGGCCTACCTTATGAAATATGTAAATATTTTTTTTTCATCAAGGACATAGTATTATCTCCTAAATGTTAAAAAAGTCTTCATAATAACAGAAATTCTTATAATCCAAAATTGTATTATTATTCATAAATTCTAGCTGGATGGAGGACAGGACTGGGAGATATAAACCCTTGATTGAGATTTCACTGTTAAATGTTTTGAAATTACATTCTTGTACTTTGGAAGGCTATGTTAGTTTTCAATATATGAAATAGATTACTTACTCTGCTATGTTATTGCAGACAGTATACTCTTCCAGATAAAGTTGTAAAAGGTGATCTCTAAGTTTGAAATGCTAATCTGAAAGCTATATTCTTTGTACAGATTCTTCATATCTTTTCATGAGAGTAAAGTCCTTTGAGCGCATTACTGAATTACTGTTGAATAAATACGTACAGGATACAAGTTGGAATCTACAATACATTAAATAATAATTTAATTTAATCCACATTCAGTGTTCTCAATAAATGCAAACTTTTATTTTTAGAAACTTAACATGAATGTCCAAATTAATACAATTATACCATATATTTTAAATGGACCATCTTTTAAAGAGTTGCTGTGTGCCAACATGGGTGGTTTTACGAATGTCATCTTCGGGATAAACAATGTAATGTATGATTAGAGACAAGCAAGCACGCGTTCAATTTCAAAAGAAAAGTAATATACACACAAACATACCCATCTTCCCGTCTTTGGCTACCTGATCTAGGAGGCTGTTCGGTTTTTTAAAAACCATTACCAGGGAAACCAATTAATCCCAGACGAACTCTGCTGACTAAGTTGACAAAAGAAAAAGTACCTTATTTTATTATTTAGTTGCTTACTAAATATAACTTCTGTGCCATTTCAATCTGTCTGACTTTAAGTGGTTTGTGGAGATTTTATCTGCTTTGTCAAACAACTCCATGCATTACCCAATTCTATTTCTTTTTTTAATTGTAGAAGTTATTTTTAATATTGATGTCTTTGTCAGCAAGGGCAGTACAGGCTGAGATTCTTACTGCATGTACCCTCTCAATTTCACCTGATAAAAGAATGTGCCGCGTTCTCTACACAGATTTCTGTCTATTCCCCCCCCCCCCTTT
>JANHFL010004594.1:905022-922695 GCA_032468155.1 Oxyrhabdium leporinum | reverse complement strand
TTTTCTTTATCTTTTTTCCATGCTGTTTTTTCCCCCCCCCCCCCCCCTGAAAAGTACTAAAAAGGAATTTTTCTGTGAGAAGTTTGAACGTTCTCGTAGATACGAAATATAAGCTGTTTGAACTCATGAGGCAAGCAAGGCTAAAAGTTATTTTTTAAACCAGTAGATTGCCTGTAGTGGGTCTGGTTTATAAGCTACTCTGAGTTGTAACCTTGTATTGTGATGTCATTTATTAAAAACATTTTTTCTGAGAGCATAGCCATCTTGTCTATTTACTTTGGCTGAAAAATGGGCAAACAAACAGGCCATTTTTATCTAAAACCAGGAAAGTGTCTTTTGTAAAAATGTCTCAAGTTACATGAATGCAAGTATCAACTATAAGCAGATCCACCTCTCTGCTTATCTTATCACCAGTTCAAGCCACTCACTGATTCCTGAGTGCAGGAATAAATGATGCTATCTTCTTCCAAATCACAACTGGTTGAAATGTATCCCCTGTCTCTCTTTTCCAATTTTGATTTAAAATGGCAATTTTCTGACCTAAGTCATCCTAAACCCTTCAGAATAAATGATGTCCAGAACTCTAATTCCATTCCATTCAGGCCGCCGTCCAATTAGCTACAGTTCTTGCTTATCTTCTCCTGTCCAGCAGCTGGTCACTGCTCTTACTGCTAGGTTCTCTACATTCTTAAAAACAATCTTGTGGTTTATCTAATTATGGCCTCTTAAGGCAGTGAATTATCAACTTTTGAAGCTCATGCTCCATTCAAAGCTTTCATCTTCTGATGGTCATCCTTTTTTGGCTTCTGCCTAGACTGGGTGAAGTGTTTTATCCTTGCCTTCCCACTATGCACGAAGTACAGCAAAATTTCTCTCCCTTTCCTTTTGTTTTTAATATATCTTTAGGAATGTTGCTTTTTTGTTTATATGAAATTGAATTATCAGTCTTTCCTTGTTGCAAAGTTTTCATGGTCCTCAACTAATAACGAGTCCACTTAGCGACTGAACATACAACAGATCCTGAAAAAAGGACTTACGATTCAGATTCAAAGTTCCAAGGACTGGTTCTGCATGAAGTCATGTGACCGTATTTGGGATGCACAGCAACCGGCCTACATTTATGGCCATTTGCTGCATCCAAAGGTTACGTGACCATATTTTATGACATTTTTGCCAGAAACTGGTGTTTGATGCTGGCAAAACCTGCCCCATAGCAAACAATGGGTTGCTTAATGGTTGTGACATTCATTTAATGTCCACTGAAAAAAATATTGTAAAATTGGGCATGATTACAACTTATGACTAAAATTATGGGCTTAATTATGGTTGTAAATTGAAGACTACCTACACAGGAAAAGATAGGAACCAAAGAACAGCATTTTCCCCATTGCTTTGATTATTGTAGCATCAGAGTAAGCAGGGAGACAAAAGTGTGGAATTGCCTGAAGTCGCTCTTGTTCTGTTTCTTCCCCAGAAATGTGAAAAATGGCATAGAAATATTAATTCCTGAAATAGATCTTTATCCATAATCTGCAGTCCATTGATATTGATATATTATCTGATAAAAGTGAACGTGATATTATTTTTCCTCTTACGGAGCAATATAGGCAACAATATACAATTAAAGCAGTATAATTGCACGATTTAGCTTTATGACCCATAAAATGTTCCATTAATTCTAAAACATACTTTCTAACACATCAGATGTCTGATTGAAAATATTTTAGAGTAATATTTATCTTGAAGATTTTAGTCAGATAAATTTAAATACATGAAATTATCTAGCCTGAAATAATTTACTCCAAAGACTGAATGATACCAGTATCAGTCTTAAAAATCACTTAAATTTTTATTAGTACTCCAGAATATCCATCCAAAGTTAGGCTATATACACTTAGCATGAAAAAGTAGGGGTTTTTTTTAATGAATACATTTTGAATCAAAAATGTGTTTCCAATAACAGAACTGAGCTCGTAATCCATTCCACACAAAAATCTACCCCTAGTTACTCTGCTTTCTTGATTTTAGCAATCTAATTAGGTAGAAAAAATCATTTTGTTTTTGCTTTTCTAAAAAAATAGAGTCAGAAATTCTTATAACTGACTGTGGAATGATCCAGAGATCTGTTAGTTAATCCCAATTTATATTCCACCTCCTGCTTGGTGTACTTGTAAATAGCAGTGAAGAATCTCAGTCAGAAATTTCTTTTGTTCATGGTTGTTAGCTGCCAATTTCCTAAGTGAAGATATATTGCAGAGATTTGACCTGTAACATTATACTGACTCTACTATCAAGCTAACCTTTTGTAAATGGATGTTAGGTTTAATATCCCTCAGCTATTGTGAATGAGAAATAGAACTAGAGAAAAATATTTTTAAAGATGCAACTGTTCAGCAATTATATTTTAAACTAATAAAATTGTATTAAAGCATTCATGTGAGAACAGGATCTCTTTCTAAGGAATTCAGAAATTCTAGAATGGGAATTCTAGAAATTCTTGCAAATGGGAATATTTGGGCAAACTACAATCAAATATGCATATATTCATGGATTTTGGATAGCAAAAAAAGAAAAAAGAGAAAACTATAAGAAATGTTTTATATATATACTATTTTGTTGTTGCTCAAGGTGGATATTGGATAATCCAAAATCATGATAATTTAGACAGATATATTTTCAAAAAATTATAGTTGGTTTTCTTATACTAATATTGGCTTCATTGTGTTTGGTTTTAACCATGGTTTATTTGGCTTTGAACGGGCTACCACTTCCTCCCACTCAGTAATTGCCCTGCTGCTCTGACTCCCATCTTTCTGTTCTAGAAAGGAAAGCAATGAACAATATGTAGGTAGATTTATAGTTACAATAAATATATACAAGTAAAATGCAGTGTACATATAAATGCTGGCCCTCCATACAAAAAATTCATTAGACTGTATATATACAAAGTAAATGCCTAAAATGCATACATGCGGGGACAATAAGCAGTTTATTTCTTTTAAAAACTCATTTACCAGTCTGTTCTTTTCTAATCTCTTTTAGAATTACCATGGCCGATTAGTGTCCTAAAATCACTGGAATAATGATTATTAGGGGATTTTTTTAAAGCACAGGACAAATAGGAAGCTCAGAGAAAGAAAAATAAGTAATTAAAACAATAATATTTTTGGCAAGGTTCAAAAAATCCCTGTTTATAAGGGAATAATCATTTTACTATTTTAGAATTCATTGTAAAAGACAGTTTAAAAACATATTAGAGAACATAGTAAGCGTTAACTCAGTTGAAGAGGCTCTCATTCCTTTGCAAACTAGCCAGTGAACTGCTGAGGTTAAGCCCGCAACAAACTGAAACAGGCAAGAACTCTTGAGGCACCATAATGTGAAAGAGAATACTCTGGAAATGGAAGAAAAAGATGTACCTCAGTCACTTTGACAGTGAGTTGAAGGCAATGCCTTCAATTTTTTCTCTCCAACAACAGTTGCCTGCCCATTCTGGCAATGGGGCAACTGGGTGGCTCAGATAAGCTTTCAGGGTGCTGTATATACACAGTTGTAGTACGTTGTGGTTTATGGTATAGCTTTTTATTTAAACCCAGCCTCTTATGCAAGGGTTGTGTTCATCTAAGAATGTTGCTGCTTTTGAAAGTCCTCAGGATTCCATGGAGTAATGGCTTCCGACAATCCACATACACTGACCCATTTAATTTCCAAAAGTAATTACTTTTAATATTTATTTTCACTATTGTATTGAAATGTTTTGTTCTGTATTTTATATTGTAATTTTAGCCACCTTGGAATATTTAATTGTGTATAACCAAGAAAATAAATAAATGACTAAATAAGGTATAATATTAAAATTTAATGATAAATTAATAATCTGGATTTAGTAATGTTTTGCTTGTTAGCTTTCTTTGGCCATAACTGTTTATTTAAATTCAGGTTTTCAAAATATATTGAAGATGTAAGCTTTTTAATTTCTAGGAATTTTCATCAGGCATGAAAAATAAAAATGATGGGTACAAAATTGTCATTTATGTTGCATCTGAATTTAGCTGCAACTGAATTGGGGAAAAATAGTCTAATGAGACTATTTTACCCTTTTACATTTTCTAAGACAGGAACATTTTACCAAAGCAAATATATGCTTCTTATATTAAGATAATTAGCATAGCATTACTTAAAGCAAAGAACTCACATTATCTGATTGTTTGCCAAAGTCCAAAATTTGAATCACTGAACTCTAACAAAATTGGCCAGGAACATGGGCACAATTGTAGAAAATTTAATGGCTATAATCTTTTAACCTAGCTATTTCAAAGTTTTATAACTTTCCATTTACTAATCATCTTGTCTGATGACTAAAAGAGTGGGTTGGACCTCAGCTGGATATCTCAGTTCTGGTGTTGCAGTAAAATACTTCCAGTATTTTCATAAGTAGAAAGGTTTCCGATCAACAGGAAAGGTAATTTAAATTTCTTTTGGTCATTTGATATTTTTCCTAAAATATTCAATGAAATCTTCTAACTGGTTTTTGTGGCAGTTATCATAATTCCTGGAAAATAATTGTAGGCATCCCAAAGAAATAGACAGCTCTGCGTCCAGAGTGTAGTTTTTTTAACAATAGTGTATTACCTCTTTCTCAAACTAACTAAATTTTGTTCTGCTCCAATGCCAGTTTTAAAAATGTAGATACATTGATGTGGGGGATGTACTAGAATGAAGTCTCTCAATTGAAAAGGAGACCCTCAATTAAAACATTTTTAGGAAGATATAGAATCCAACCTAGCAAAAGTGCAGAAGATTGTTAATATCACTGCTGAAAATGGACAAAATTTCCAAACAGAGTTTCACTGTGAAGGTCCCAAAGGTATTTAAGCATCTCCAGGGTAATGCTGAAGTAGTACGAGAAGCTTTGAACATGATACCTTCAGGAAGTCTTACTGTTTTTCTTATTCTGGCCTTAGGAGCCATACTAGGTAGCCCTTCACTCTTGCAGTTTATGAAGGCTGGGTTTGCATCCTGCAATTAGCCGCAGCTCATCTACCTGCCACATGGGTGTGCTCCCTTCATATTCATCTATGAATCTGCTGTACAAATAACTTCAGAAGGTTGACTGTTCATAGTCTTCCTGACTATTCAAAAGTATATAGTAACCAAATCCAACAGCAATCTTATACAGTCTGGTCTACACAAGTAAATCCGTATTATTTTTCTTAAATCGTTGCATTATAGGATAATGAGTTCAGGATATTGTATATGCATTCTAGTGGAGTATGAAAGTATCCATTTTTGGTTTTAAAACAAAACTATTATGTGACACATCCAAACCTAGAAAAGAAATGTTTGGTTTAGTTATTGAGAACAAACAAGAACCAAGTTGTATTTCTGAAACCATTGCTTAAAAGAATGATATCCTCAAATTTCAGAATCATAAAAGCTCCCTTCTTTCTTCATCCTACCAGAAGAAAAGGGAAGAAAAAGTATTTATGCACCATAAAGATATGATTTATAGAATAACCCAAAGCACATATTCTGGTAGAGAAAAGTTCCCTGAGGATGGGCTCCAGCGTGAGTCCAAAAGCTCAGAAGACTAAACCTCTGGTCCCGATGACCGACCCAAATTGGACCCTGCAGCATTATCCTGGGACACATATATATGCTTTTCATTTGCGAAGAAAAAATAGAGAATAGACCCAAAGATTTGCAGCAATCTTGTTCACAACGTGCCAAAATTAACCTTCCAAATATTGAACTGCAACATGCAGCTGCTCCAGTCAGCAGAGACATAATGAAAGATGCTGAGAGTTGTAGTTATACAAAAAAAGAAAGTTGTAGTTTCTTCATATTGTAATCCCATAACATATTAATCTATTTATTGAATAAGCATATATTTATTGAATAACCCATAACATATTAATCTATTTATTGAATAAACTGCTATTCACATATTGGATGGATTTACACAACATGCTAAACAAAATATACTTCGATGTTTATTTTGAAGATTACATGAAACCGTGTAATTAGTTGATAAAGTGAAATTTGACTACCTGATTATTATATTGTACTACTGCTATTTGTTCACCATGGACATTGTGTCATGTGTATTTAAAATATTGTTTTTAGAAGAAAGTATAACTGTACTAGTATAAGTATCACTTAACTGTACTAGCTTTTTCTGACCTATTATCCACCAGATCTGCTGGACTGTAATTCCCATCATCCTTGATAATAGGTATCTAATATATCTGGAGGACAACAGATTTGCCAAACATCTTAGATATTACTCCCATTGGATTGATAATTACCTTTCTCAAACATTTTGGTTGGGTCAAAAATATCTCTAAGGTTATGCTGTGAAGAGAGGCATATGGAAATCCCTTTTCATTTGTGCATGATTTGGAGTTATATTAAAATATGAATGCATACTTGTACATATTTTTGTCCATATGCACAAAATTTAAAGTAGGGATAGGCAGCTTAGAATTGGATATGAGAAAGCACATATATTAATTTGCTTTCCATTTCTAAATCACATGTTTTTTCTTCTCTTCCTTCTCTTAGCTTTCTGTGGAAGTAGAATAATGCACACGTGGGAAGTTTTGAAGGGAAGGGAAAAGTAGAAATGATATATGTCACAATTATTGGGAAGTATGGTGTCTTTGAACATAGGATGAGGTTAAGCATAACTGTTTGCATGGGTCTTTCTGATATTTCTTATGCCAGCACAAATCCCTATGTGACTTTAGGGCATGTTCACAAATCATCAGTTGTTAAGAAACAGTTATCTATTGTCCAAACTAAGGAACTTACTATAAATTATACATTTTTACTATATGAATAAAGGCCTTGGTCCAGAGCTCCAATTATACAAAAAGGCAGCTCCTGAAGTTCCCTGTCAGATCAAGATTATGAAGTTACTTGGAAAGAGATGGAAACATTTAATTACAATATATTCCAGTTCCAAATGACAGTATGATTATGAATGGGTGCAGTTATGAGTTTTAGATGAAGGGCCTCAGTTTCTGTTAAAGACTTTTCAAAAACTACAGGTAGTCCTCAACTTACAACAGTTCATTTACTGGCTGTTGAAAGGTACAATGGCACTGAAAAAAGTGACATGACCATTTTTCACACTTATGACTGTGGCAGCGTTCCTATGGTCACATAATCAAAATTCAGATGCTTGGCAACTGGTTCATATTTATGATGGCTGCAATGTCCTAGGGTCATGTGATCAGCTTTTGCAACCTTCTGACAAGCAATGTCAATGGGGAAGCCAGATTCCCTTTACAACTGTGTAACTAACTTAACAAATGCAGTGATTCACTTAACAATTGTGGCAAGAAAAGTCATAAAATGGGGCAAATTCACTTAACAAATGTTTCACTCAGCAACATAATTTTTGGGCTCATCATAACTCGAGGACTACCCGTAGGGTGATACAATATAAAATATATAGAAAAAGTGATATAAGTGGTAGCCTAATCAGCATTTATCAAACTCCAAAAAAGCTTCAAAAATTGTATGAGAAGGGTGCAATACAGTATAAGAAGTAAAGCCTATCAATTCTGCAATTAGTAAAATAAGAACTCAAGGGTCTTCTGATATTTTAAACTTCTGACTTAGTCTAATATCATCAGTGAAAATCGTCTTGAGAGACAGGAGGAAGAACTGCAGCCCAGATAACACTCTGATAAATGAAATCTGAGCCTAGATCAGAAATGTAATTTGAGAAAGCATCTCAGAATTGGCCCTCTTTAGTTTTCTGGAATGTAAAGGCAGAGGAGGGGGAGAAGCATTTTCAAACTTGCGAGATTCTATTACTGTAATCTTACAATAAAGTAGTATTGGTCTTCATGATTTTGCTTTTCTGGGCTGGACTACTAGGAAGGGTTGACAATAACCTCCACGTTCCAGTTGAAAATCCCCATATCTGGACTCACAGAGTAACAGGACAGGGATCCAGAGTTCACAGGCAGGAGTTTCAAATCCTGTCCATTTCCTTGAAATCTAGAGGATAGAATTAATCCCAAATAATATTTTAAGTCTTCATTTATTCTGGCTTTGTAGAGTCAACATTTGAGTGAATGTTTGTAATTTTACTGATGAAATGCTAGTCACAATTTTTATACAGGTATCCTTGACTTACAACAGTTTGTTTAGTGACCAAGTTACAACAGCACTTAAAAAAGTGATTTATAACTGTTTTTCACATGTATGACCGCTGCAGCATCTCTATGATTACGTGATCAAAATTCGGATATTTGGCAACTGGCATGTATTTATGACAGTTGCAATGTCTGAGGGTCATGTGATCCTCTTTTGCAACCATCTGGTAAGCAACGTCAATGGGGGAGCCAGATTCACTTAACCATGTTATTAATGTAACAACTGCAGGGATTCACTTGGCAAGAAAGGTTGTAAAATGGGGCAAAATTAATTTAACAAATGTTTTGCTTAGCAACATAAATTTTGGGTTCAATTGTGGTCATAAGTCGAGGACTACTTATAGCAACATGCTGGCAAAACGTTTCATTTCTCATCCCATAGAAAGAAGAAAATGATCCTAAAGAAAGATGCTGCTCTGTTTGTTGACACAATAAGACTGAAGAAGAAAGATTGTTTAAGGGCCATTATCACCATGATGGGGGCTTGATTGTAAACTCTTATCTCTGATCAAATTTGTTTCTGGTCTACTGATTTGGTAAAACAAGACCAGCAAATAAGGAGGCTCTGCTTGTGAAATACTATGGTCACCTTTGTTTTTCAGACCTGAATTAGGCACTCTTGAGACTGGCTTTCAGATTACTGGGAAAACCTCCAAATGTTGGAATCCACTTAACCCATAATGGATTTTTCCAGATCAATTTAAAGCCGGGGACCCCAACCTTTTTGATTCCAATGGACCAGTGGCAGCAAGATTTCATTAAAATGGATGAAGTATTACAGTACAGCAAATTAAAATATTCTTTCACCGGCTTCTAAACCATATTATTTTAATGTGTATTGATTATATTTATATCCCATTCTTCATACAAAAGTGAAAAATAGCATTTCTAACACTCCCTTCCCCCAGGCTTTTCCTCACGGTCCTGAGGGATAGTTTGGGCTGAGAGATGGTAACTGGCCCAAAATCAGCTACTGAGTTTGCATGATTTAGAATAAAATTGAACTTGCCCTCCCAGTCCCAATCCAAGATCTTTATGTAAGTCTTTACATCAAATCTTAATCTAGAAGTTCATGTCTTGAATTTTTTAAAACCTATTTTGTGGCTTATGTTTCTTGCTTTTATAGTTATGCAACAATAGGTCACTGGTAAATTTAACAGGACAGAGTACAAATGTGGAACAAATCATATTAAGAGTTGTTTTAGGCATACTTTTCATAAGAAAAAAGGCAGGAGTGGCAAGTGGCCAGGTTGTCTTTCACGGAAATAAGTCTAAATAGACTTAATACACAAGATTACTTGGAAAGAAATTCAGATATGCAAGGTGGTATAAGAATAAATTATCCACAGTAATAATATCTGGTTTTAGAGTAAATCTTGCCTACTTTGGTAAGTTTGGAAGTTGACTGCGTGACATATTTTTTTCTTTTCATTTGTGCTGCAGACATTATTCGCAGTGATATTGCATTGGATAAACAAAAAGGTTGTAAGATTGCCCAGCATCCTGACATCATGTTGGAATTACAAAGAGAAAAGGCAGCTCAGATGCACCTGGTTCTTCTCAAGGAGCAATTCTCTAATACCTACACAAATCTCACACTTACAGGTAAGGCTGCAAGCTAAGGATCGTTATTCCATAGAAATTGTAGTACAATATAACTGCTCATGTTTCATGACAAAAAGAGAAATAAAATTGTTAATGAAAGCCTACTGATGACAGACTAACATGCAATATCAGAGAACTAGGCTAGATTTGAAAGCTGAAAACTGCCCCAGAAGGCAGCAGTGGCAAACCATTTCTGTTCTGCTGCCAAGAAAACTGAGTGGATCCATCCATAAAGTTAGCAGTAGTTAAGCTTGACTTGAAAGAGAATTTATAGGGCCATGGGAAGATTCTGTATAGATAGCACAAAGCCAACTGGAATGTTCTCCACATTAAAATATGGTCTTGCGTTTGCCTCCAATATTATAGAAAATCCATATTAGAAAAGGACATATAAGGAGGATGCACAAAAGGCAAATTCTCCTATCTGGAGAAACTCATACATTAGTCATAATAGGCTTGGATGCCTAACAATTTCTCATGGCATTGTATCAGGAAGACTTGAACTTTGGCTATCACTTGGGTTCCTTTAGTGGAGCCATGATAGCAAGATTTATTAATCATTACTTAAATGTGGAAGCAAAGTATAATTGCACCAGAAACTTCAGTTTTATGTTGATATTAAATTCATTAAACTTACATATTTTTGGAACTATTATTTATTTATTTATTTTATTAAATTTCTATGGTGCCTGTCTCGCCAAGGTGACTTTAGTCAGCTTACAGTTATTCAATAAAAATATCATATAAAACATTAAAACAGTATATAAGGACCATGAATTTAAAATTCAGTTAAAATTCAATTGACCAGCCTGGAGAGGAAGGAAGCAAAGTGCGCCTGGCAAGAAGGTAGAGTCTGTCTAATCCAACTTTAATCAACTCTAGGACACCACTTCCTCATTGGGGCCCCAAGCCAGTTGGCAGAGCCAGTCTTTTCAGAAGGCCTGGAAAGGTGTATAGACTTCATCTTGGGGGAGCAGCATGTTCCAGAAACCGGGTGCCCTGGCAGAAAAGGCTCTTCTCCCGCCACTGAAATTCTTTTACTGACTGGAACCTCAGCATGCCTTTCCTGTCAGACTGGATGGGACAGACTAATCCTCTTGCAATGAGGTGGCTCCTCAGATAACCTGTACCCATGCCATGAAGGGCTATAAAGGTGATAACCAACACATTGAATTTGACCTGGAAGAAAACTGGCAACCAGTGAAGCTCGCAGGACAATGGTGTAATGTGAGCCACCCTGGAGGCCCCCAAAACTGCTGGTGCAGCTGCATTCTGTATCAGTTGAAGCTTCTGGGTAGTCTTCAAGGATAGCCAATGTAGAGCACATTGAATAGTCCAACTGTGAGATGACCAGGGCTCGAGTGGCTGAGTAGAGGGACTCCAGATCCAGGAAAGGGTGCAACTAGTGTACAACATAAAGTTGCGCAAAGAGTCTCCTAGCCATGACTGCCACTTGCTCATCTATCAGGATTCATAAGTCCAGGGGAACCCCCAAGTTGTGCACTGGGCCTGCCTGGGTAGTGCGACACCATCCAGAATTAAAGATGTTAAGGTCCTGGAACCTGGAATGTACCCACAGCCACTCAATCTTACCATGGTTCAGCCAAAGTCTGATGTCCCACATCCAGACCTCCACTGCCTCTAGGCACCATGAGAGGGCAGTGACAGCATCACATTGGAATGGGACAACTCACCACAGCCAACTCACCATGGCCAACTTGCCGCAGGAAAACTCATCACAGCCAACTTGCTGCGGGACAACTCACTACAGGACAATTCAACAAATAAAAAAAGATAAATTAATTTGAATGTTCGATAATAATAAAATTAAGTCAATTCATAAATACAAGAGTTACAATAATTTCAACAAAAATGTGGTCACCAATAGTAAAAGTAACTCAATGAAACAATTAATGCAGCCTTGAATTGTCCTGCAGCGAGTTCGCCATGGTGAGTTGGCTATGGTGAGTTGGCCATGGCAAGTTGTCCTAGACCTGCATCACCTGGCTCAAGTGATATATTCCAAACATATTTTGGATTTCTATTTTAAAAATCCTTTAGTCAGTGTTCTGCATTTTGAAGAATTATCCCTTATTTCACGTATCTTAGATGTAACGTAAAAATACATACCTTATTTATTTTCAATGTTGGCTTATTTTCAGAATACGGTCTTGGGATAATAGATTAGTTTTTATATGATCTTAACTTATCTAAATCTAGATTCAGTATTACACTTAAAACATTTTATCTTATTAATAAATAGAACATTTTTACAGTCACTTGCAAGATGGTAAAAACTTTTGGGATGTGTGTGTGAGGGGTAGAGTGATTTTAATTTTCAGTTAATCTCTGATACCGTAGAAGTTATTATTTATAAAATAATTATAGCTATTTTTCAGCATAGTTTTTGCAAGAGAGATAGCTCTGCTTCTTTAAAGGGTTAATTACTATTTCTTTTTTTAAAGGGCCCGATTGCAGAGACAGAGGATGATCGGTAGAATGTAGTAGAAATTTACAGACATTTATATGTGTCTTTGCCCACACAAAGTGAATCAAGGCAGTTTGCAGCATTTTGGCAGTACTGAAAATAGCAGTGCACAAGGTTTTTTTAATTTTTGTTTTTAAATAAAAGCTTCGTCCTCTCTCCCTGCTCTCGTTTGCTTCAACGAAAGAGATGCAGAAATTACTAAATTTGGTTTCCTTGAAGCTAAAGGAGCATGTGCACTTTGTGTGAACCCAGTAAATATTAACGAGCAAATATAAAAGAGATAATGGCCCAGATGGGGCAGAGTGGCTGTTTCTATTATGGGTGTTGTTTGAATTATCCATTAAATCCATGGAATGACTGACAGGCTGTGAAAGAAAGATGCAAGGTGCTTGTAAACTGGGTATGTTCTGCCCTGTCAGTGACAGAAGAGAAGGGAAAGATCCAGTTTTCCTATCTTTGGCAAGTGAGTGAGTGATACTGAAAAGCCTACCAAGCTGTATCCAGGGTTCTTGCAATATAGTCGAAGGAATGTGGCATGGATGCTGAATTGTGGTGACATGTACTTTATTCTGATAAACATGACATCCTACGATGTGGAGAGAAAACAGAAACCACCTGAGGCTAAAATCTTGTCTCAGTTTTCTGAGGAAGAGATATAGCTGTGGTAGAGGCCTAGACTGGCAGATGTTAGGGCAGGATCTCTGAGCCATTTCTCATTCTCAATAGTCTTGATTGTTTAACTGTACTTGAGCCCTTGGAATCTCCCCTGACAATTTGCTTATTCTTCAGTAAATAAACTGACCCTCAAAGGGAGACTTGTTCCTTTCTACACTGTTCTCCAAAGCAGTTTCAGAGGCCTAGAACATTGTTCACATTTTTCCTTGGACCTGTTGCCTAAAAGCATCTGGTTATTGGAGTGTCTTGGTCTGTTACACTATGTTAGTGGACAAAATGGGAAGTTTTCAGTAAAATATAACTTACCCAAAGTTGAGAAATTATATCCCATCTCCTTGAATGTGGTGTATATACATAGTCTGATAATGATTAAGAAGTTTAATCTCAGATTTCACAAAGGTATCTGAACCTTAGTTTCTCAGAAAGTAAAGCATAATATTTATTTCTAACTAGTCAGAGCCATGTAAATATTTCTATTTCTGATGATAGATTCTATATATTGGTTGTGTGATGAATTTGAGAGAACTATGCACCAAAACAGTTACACCCGAACAAAAACAAAGGACAACTAAACAAAACAAAGAAGGCAAGATAACGGTGGTAGATTTTTTAAAGAAGAGGTGGGCAATGGAGAAGTCCAGGCTTTTTTGTTGCCAAATAAATAAACAGAGAAGAAAACAAGAGGTGGGAGAAGAAGGAGATAAGTGGGCTCTAAATTGTTTATGATGATACCTATGTTAAGAGCAATTCCTATGTTTTTCCCCCCAAGTTTTTTATTTTATTTTACATATATACATCAATTTTACATATATACATCAATGGCACCTGGGTATCATACATTTTAATACAAATAAGAATGATAACATTAATCATATTTGTTACCTTCATCAGACTTATATAATTCTAATGTTAATACACATATTTATATTAATTTATAGTCTTTCGTTATTTAATTATTCAATGTTTCAATATATTATTCAAATTCCAATCACAATATTGTTTAAACATAAATAATAATTACATTATTCAATTTTTAATCTTCCCTCTAATTATTGCTTTTATCTCATTATATAAAAATGTGTATATTAGTAATCCCCCTTCTCTCTTATTTCCATCTCCATTCTAATTTTTAATCACACCACCATTATATTTTTTAAAAAAAGAAAAAGCATTTCCTTTTTACCCCTCATCTCTTACCTATATTAATACTTCAATTCTTATTTGTTTTCATTTTCATATAATAGTCATATTAATCATATTCATTACACTCATCACGCAAATATATTTCTAATATTAATACACATATTTATGCTAAGTTATGCTATTCCATTATTCAATATTTCAATGTATTATTCCAACGCCAATTACAATATTATTTAAACATACATAATAATACCACCATTCAATCTCTAATTTTCCCACCTTATTATTGGTTTTATTTTATTATATAAAAGTGTATATACTAATATTTCCCCATTTTCTTATTTCTATCTCTATTCTAGGTTTTAATCATACCACCTTATATTAAAAAACATTTCCTTGTAACCGTCATTTCTTGCCCGCATTCGTATTTTGATTATTCATTTTTTGACTTGCCTCCTATATTCCTCTCTTAAATCTTTGTTTCTGTCTGCATCCACATGCTGACTATTCAATCCAAATATTTCTCCCATCTCTACCCTCTTCCACTGTCTAGTTTTCAAAATATCTACCCATGCCCCTGTCTCCCTTTTGGAAATATCTTCCTGCATCTCCGGGTCTCTTTTTGAATCTCTTGAAGTATTTTCCCCTTGTTTTATTTTGTCAGCCATTGTTATTTTTATTGTTATCTCCTTTTTCTTATCTTCTTTTGTTTGCTGGTTCATCTGTTTTACTTTTTCCTCCATTCTTTTTGTTGTCTCCTCCCTTTCCTGGGTGTCTTGGTCTTTACTCATTGTCCCTTGTATTATATTTTCCAGCTTTCTCTCTATGCCATGCATTTTTCAGTAATCTCCTTATGGTTTTTTATTATAATATCTTTTATACTTTGATACATCAATGTCATATCTTCCAAAATTCCACTCATTTCCCCCTGAGGGAGCATCTCGTCTTGTTTTAATAGGTCCTGCTCTTATCCAGTAGTCCAAAAACCATATATTCAAGCCTAAAGTTGCTCTTCAAAAAATACACTGATCATAATTCTTTATATCCCATAAATCCTTCAATTCCCTATAAGTAGTCCAGGAAGTTGTTCAAAGTCTCTTTAAATCCCCTTTATAAATTCAGTCATGTATTATAACATTGAGGGATCACTTTAATTAGATGTTTTCTTTGTTCTCACATTTAAATCTCTGGTAGTCATAGGGTAGATGCATATAACTCAATAAATATCTTCACAGTCCTCCAGATTCCATATCAAAAGTCTTGCCAGGCTAATAAATATGTGTTGTATTTCCTTTCATCAGCAGGTGGCTCTCTCAACTTAGTTTTCAATCTTATAATGAAAACAACCAGTTTCAATCCAATTTGATTTTAATTCAATTTATAAAAACAGGATTCACTTTTTAAATCAATAGTTCCAGCATTTTAAAATGCCTTTCCAAAGCAGTGTCTTCTCAATTTAAAAATCCAATTTTCTGTATTTTTAAAGGTTTTTTTATTTTTCTTCCCTTAATCTTTTGTTTCCAATCTAGTATTTTTCTCAAAATGTTCACTCGCTGCTTTAACAAGTAATTCTGAGCAAATAATTGTCCTAGATTTTCCTTTTGGGGTTAAGTTTTGAGTAAAAAGGAATCCTCTCACCCAGTTCCAGACACTGTTCACTAACTCCACTCTAGCACCGGTCTTAGCTGTTCCTTGGCTGTCCCGGCTTCTTGGCAGCCATCTTTAGCTGCCTCTTCTCCTCATCGTGCTGAGAGGAAAAAGAAAGCCTTGGGACAGGCAGGAGAGATGCGACTCTCCGCAATCTTGCAGGGCTCCCCTCTTTGCTTCGCCATCCCTACAGGGTGGCTTTGGTTCATTTCGGAGTTCACCAGTGGGGAGAACTTGGCATGAGAGCGTGGAGACCCGCTCTCCATGACTGATTCCACCGTGACGTCCCCCGGAGGTTCTGAGCAATTCCTATGTTAAAGAGCAAATTAATTCTCAGGCTATTTCAAGAGTATTAAAACTAGCAGTGTTTACCTAATTGTTCCTACATATGGTTTGAACATCTTTTTATAGGTCTCTCTCTCTCTTTCTCTCCATCTCCATCTCCATCTCTCCATCTCCATCCATCCTCTATCTTTATTGTTTGTAATAAAACAATCTTTAATTTTAAAAATTAAAAAAATCAAAATACAAACTAAAAGTAAAAGTAAAAATGAAGAAAAAAAAGAAAAAATATTACTAATACTAATGTGTTTTGTACTATAATATGAACAATGCAAGATCTCTGCTATACTAAACACATATTGCTGCATCCTTTGATTAATAGAAAGTATTGGCTTTCTAGTAACAGATCACACATTTCAGGCAAACATTCCTTGACATTTCAAATAATTCCACTTTTCCAATTGATTAATATAATTCTTTATGCCAACTACAGTTCTTGATAAAGTCAAATTCCATATCTAATCCAAATATAATTCAACATTACATTAACACATTTAGTATTTAAAGATTGTCCCATATTTTTTTAAATATACATTAATACAGTAACCCAAACAGCTACTTAATGATCACAAGCCGATATGTATGGAATTACCAGCAAAAAAAAGAATATCCTTTCACTTCTGTTCATATTTTAACACATGAAAAATAATTCCTTCCTTCCCTCTTTTGTAAAGTAGGAAAGTGGAATTATGAAAACTGAATTCTAATAGTACATCTGAAGAGTACCAGTTTTTGAAAAACAAAACTTGAATTAGAATTACCGCATTACTAAGGACTGTTGAAAAAATGCAGCCAAGAATGTTATCAGCTGGCACTTTTCCTAATGATGGGAAAGAGTCACTTTGTGGCTTCAAAATTTTCATTAGTTGAAACCCTAGTATGTCATTTTTCTATTGATAATTTGTAATTTTGGATGCTGTTGTTTTTGATGTCTAGGTATTTATGTATGATGTGTTCTAGCTTTCTAAAATTTTCAAACCCTGCGGTGCTAAGATGACTGAACTTACACACATGGAGATTCATGGAATTAAGCAGAAAACATGACAAACATAAAGGAAAGATGTGCCTTCAAAGGAAGTTTCTTTAAAGGCCCAGAACAGTGAGTAATGGAAAGTAATTATTAGAGAAATGAAGTAACCCCATTTTAGAAGGAAATTAGGGTTTCACCATTATAAAGAAGCGAGAGGCTACATGGATAAGGAAGGAATGATAAGAAACTGTTACACTTCTGACAATAGGGGTAAGATACACCAGTGAGAAAGTGAGAAATCAGGCAATAATTTATTTGGAAATTTAAACTTGAGAATTTAAAAATAAGTATGTAGAAACTAGTTGTTTATACCTGACATACAAGGATGTTGGGCCCCCTGCTTGACTCAACTTCAAATGTTACCATTCCATATGAGCAGAGAATGAATGGGGAGAGGATAAAGTAATATTATTGACTTTTATTTATATTCAATTATTATTTATTGTAGCACATTTGATTGTCACATTCCTTGAATGAGAGCAGCCTAGGTTGGGGATTCCCTGGCTCATTATCATATTTCCATTTTCTTTCTCTATTTCACATTTTTTCATTTGAGAGATAGCCAAAAGATC
>JANHFL010004594.1:890825-904922 GCA_032468155.1 Oxyrhabdium leporinum | reverse complement strand
TAGCAAATTGCTTATGGGGTGGGGGTGGGGTGGGGATGGAATGGGCAAACCAACACAGAGAAGACAGAGTCTTAAATCCAAGTTTGCCCTTCCCCAATCCTTCTGCATTGCTCTCATATCAGCCATCCTGCTGGCTGATAAATTACTGAAAGGAGACAGCAGGAAAGCAGAGAAGTAAACCAATGTTTTTTCCTATATTGAGTGGCACACTTAGGGACCAGGAGTTATTTGGCAATGACTCAGACAGATGCAGTAGAGATAAAACTGCGATTGACAGTGACATTATTTTCTGCTGACTGAAAGCGGATAATACCTTAACTCAGCAATAGGAAAATCCTTAAAGCCTTGGCAAAGTTTATATTCAAAAGAAGCCAGTTTTAATTAGAGGCACTTTGCTGTAAGTTTTCCATTTGTTTCTCTCTCTAATCTGTCACAAAGCAGATTAACTTTCACAAACTGCTAAAAATAGGCAAGGAACATCATGATTCTGTCAGTTATCCCACCGTTTTATGAACAATTAGTAATTGCTATTGATTTGGATTTGCCTCTTGGCAACTGCATGAACACTTCATCTTGATTTGTCTCTACTGTAGTAATAACTTTAACTTTCCCAAGAACATTCCAATAATTTCCCCATCCATCTACCTTATTGGTTATGTTTTCCTGTCTTGCTTCCTCAAACTTGCCAAGCACAATATTTTCTTTTAGTCCATCATCTGATCAGAACACATGCCCAAAGCATATGAGTTGTTGTTCAGTTCCTCAACAGAGCAGTTAGCCTTTATTTGGACTAGGACTGATTGATTAGTTTTGCAGCCTGTGATACTCTTAGTGTCTCTAAATCTGTAATTTGAACTCTTTTTTTATTCTCTCAGTGCACAACTGTCACAGGTATTACGTACTACTGGGGAGACCATTATTTTAACTAATACTGATATTTGTTATCATTAAAATATAATGTATTTTTCATGATTTTTATCTACATTTGTTATTCCACCCTATGAAAAAGACAAAACCCACCACCTTCAGTTTTTCACCTAAAGGTTTTTTTTTAAAAAAAAACTGATTTAAACAGTGTTTTATTTGCTGAGCTTCCACAATTCTTGGAGTAACAAAAACCTCCTCAACCATAGACTATTTAAAAGGAAAAGAAAATGAATTCCTATCTCCTGCCTTTTATGTTTGAAATGCATGTGTAGTGTTTGCCTGGCCATTTGCGCATGGGTAAGTTGTTAAGAAGGAAGCCATTTGCCAGTGGAGACATTACTCTTTTGCTAGCCTTGAGTTGCCAACTAAAAGATCGTATGGCAGTATTTTTTTCAATTAGGCAGACACTTTTCATGATCACGCTAAATGTAGTTATAGGTTGCATCTAGAACTTTGGAGAAGGGGACATTGAGTTTGCTGCATGCTGTTTAGTTAAACGTATGCAAACTGGCAGAAAAGCTTTAAGAAATTAGTGTTCTGAAAGTGAAGAGAACCTGACTATAAGGAGTGAAGGGAATTTGCTGATAAAATTGCCCTTGTCACAGTTAGCTGCAGTAGATGCTGACCAAGATCTTGTTTGTACTGAGCAACCAAAGCAAAACAGACTGGTCACCAAATCTAGTGTGTGTGGTGGTGGGGAAATAAAGCTTTGCTGTGATAAACTGATTCAGAGTCAGAAAAATATCAGCTCAGCTCTAGTTGAAGTAATGGTGATGTCTGGAGCTGACCGAGGACATGTCTAAGGAGATTCTAATGCATTCTAGTCTCCTTTAGTAAGCTGTTTGACTTTATTTAAACCAACCAGCACATTGTTATGAAGTGAGACAAATTGTATAGTTAAGCTTTGTGACATATCATAGTACTGGCTTCCAGTAAGGTATATGTGTCATTGTTCTACAAGCACATTAAATTATCTTGTTTAAAAGTTGTCTGAAATGCAAGGAAACATAATGATTCATATACTTATTTCCTGTGTGCCAGGGACCAGCCCCAAAGTTAAATGTCAGACTTCACAAAATACCAGACTAACAGCAATATTGAAGGAGCTGCTAGTCAATAGTGTATAATTCTATAGTTTTCTCCGAATTCTACAGTTTTCTCCTAATATTTTGATTCTTTTAAATAGTCCTTGATAACTGTCTGGAACATCATCCCCACAGAGATTAGAATGGCTCCCACTCTAGCACTCTTCTGGAAGGCGCTGAAGATCTTGTTCTGCCAGTGGACCTGGGGAACCCAGAGCGGGATGGAGCCTATTAAATGGCTCGTGTGAGGTGCTGTTGCCGGGGCAGGGGATGGGGGTGATTTTAGTATATTAATTTATTATATGACTTCTTTTATTAGTTTTATTGTTTTTATATGGGATTTTATATTCTGTAAGCTACCTTGAGTTGCCATGTGCAAATAGGCAGCAATATAAATTAAATAAATAAATGAATAAATAAATAAATAAATAAATATAAAGATACATCTTCTAGTCTGTTAATATATCTATTATGTTATAATTCACATTTGCATATACATCACTATTCAGCATTTAAAGTACTAATATTGGAGAATATTTTTAGCTCAGAGTTGAAACGAGGGGTCATTGGTGCTAGTTACTAGCACTGATGATGTTAACTAGTTTGGATAATGAAACACCTACAAGAAAGCAACCAAGCTTAGAGAGCACCAAAGACCCCTCAGTATTTAAAGTCTCCAAGGAATGTCCAGACTGTATAAACAATGCAAATATTATGTTTGATTTTGCCATAGATAGGACAAAGATTCTCTGTGGTGATTATTCTGGGAAAGTGCATATATTGATTTATAGAATTGGTTGTATGTGCAAATTAGTCTTATATCTTTGTTAGCTTCTAAACAAAGTTTGCTGAGGAAGAAAAAGTACATATATTAAATCCCTAAACCTGACTTCAATAATGTCAGTATTGGAAAATATATTTTCCTGAAGCTTTTTTGGGGGGTGGGTGGGAGAGAATTGATATCAGGCAACAGAGTACTTGAAAGAAGAATGGGGAAACAAAGCAACTTCATCATACTTTCATAAGATTGGATAACAGTAATATTGTGGGCATCCATGGGTAGTAGGAGCAAACAAGATCTTGCCTTGTTGTGGATGGACATGTGCACTTTCTCCTACCTACTATTGGCTACTAAAAAGTAATGGTTCCCAGTTGAGAAATTTAAGGGATTCTATTGCTGTAGAAAACGAGAAATAAAATAGAGAGATCTAGGAAGGATGGGAACCACTTATTTAGAATTCCTAAATTAAATTCATCTTCATTCATTTTTAATTGTCTTGTGTGATTTTTCATGGTTATAATCCTCAATTTATGATTATAATTGAGCCCAAAATTTATATTGTTAAATGAGAATTTTTTAAGTGAGTTTTGCCCCATTTTATGACATTTCTTGCCATAGTGAATCACTGCAGTTGATAAGTTAGTAACCTGGTTGTTAAGTGAATCTGGCTTTTCCATTCACTTTGCTTGTCAGAAGATGGGAGAAGATGAGGAAGTCATAGTACACCTGGTAAAATTTCCTCTCTTCTAACATTTTTAAAAGCATTTTTCCTCCTATTATCTGAGCTTAACGATCTTAAGTACTTTTAAGAGAGAGTCAGTAGTGGAAAAAATTACTCTATTTGACAATGCCAAAGTGAAGTGCTATAAACATTTTCGTGCATGTTTTACAGTTAAAATAAAAGCAAATTTTCTATCCTGTTATTTTTAATCACTATTCTAAAGAAAAATGAACATTGGAATAGCTCATTTGTTTGACATTTTGATGAATAAAAAGTCATTTTATATGACCATTTTACACTGCCATGATAGAAGCAGAATTATACAATTAGGAGAGGATGATTACATTCTAAAAAGGAATTTTATCTGTTGCAAATTCTGAGTAAAGCAAATATTATAGAGGCAGTTTTAAATGATACAGAGCATTAAAGGCCTGCTGCTTTTGGAATGGAATGGCACAAAACAGTGAGTCAAGACTGGTCAACATAAACTCCTTGGCTATGTTTACAAAATATTCTTTACCAAATCAGTTACAAATCTAGTGGTTGCATTTATTAGATAATTTTTCTCCTGTAAACTTAGTCTAATATGTAAGCCCAGGCCATTTGGTTTATGATTTCCAGGCAGAAAATGGGTTATTTTTGTAAACAGACAAATCATGTTATGTTACATAAATCATTCTTTCTAGGTTCCAAGCTACAATATTCCACCATCTTTAGTAAAACTCATCAAATTTTCTAAGGCATCAATCCTAAAAAAATGTATCTGGTAAAATTGATTTAAAGAACTGCATAGATTGCAGACAAAGTTGTTTAATATGTATACTGAAATATTTGTATGAAATGTACCAGACTCCCATTTTATGGTGATATTTGTACCGAAATGTGGTTCAAAGCTCTGGGCACGTGGTTCATTCCTTCATTGTGTGTGGAAGGTGATACTTAGCATATTGGTAGGCATTTTCCTTGTGTGAAAATATAAGAGAGAATTTAGTTTGTATCACAATCTAAATCTTGTGGCTATTTTTTAAATTAACTTTTATATCCTTAACATTCAGAATATATTTTCAAAGTGTATTTCATTGTCTTATTAAGTTATTCTTCATTTTAAGTTGGAAAAAAATGGTAATTTGGAGCAAGTTTCATCTAGTGGTTAAGGTGTTGGCGTAGAAACCAGGAGGCTGTGAGGTCTGGTGTCAATTTAAGCATGAAAAACTGGCTGGGTGACTTTGGACCAGTTACTCTCTCTCAGCCCAATTCACTTCATAGGGTTGTTGTTGGGGTGGGGGAAATAGGAGGAGGAAGCGGTTTTGGTATGTTTTCCGAGTTGAGTTGTATGCGTTGAAAAAAAGGTGGGATAAAAATCTAAAAACGAGCAAACAAAACCACAATTTATCTGACTATTTTATAAACTACACTAGTCTGAGAACCACAAAGGAAATGTAAGCTGCTTTGAGTACATTGTACTAGAAAAATGGCATTTCTGTTTAGTTATATAAATAAGCAAAATGAATTTTGTTTTTTCTATTTCCTATGACACAGTTTGGATGCTGAATCCAGAGTGTGAATACAGCCTTGATATACCTAGCATTTTATTCATGCAGTTTTCAGTCTTGAATAACACATTGTGCCTCTGCTCAATTTAGTGCCATCCAGATAACTTAGAGCGGCATGCTGGCTGAAGATGATGAGAATTCTAGCACATGTGGAGAGCACTGCATTAGAGGAAGTTGACACTGAGGATATCACCCAGCAGGCAATCTTGAATTATTTTAAGATAGGGTTTTGTTAAAAGAAGGGGCTAGTGAGCTGCTGTAGAAGCTATATATATATATATGGTGCTAAAGATCCTGGGAAGAGACTTAGAAGGAATTTTGTGGTCAAGTTGCTGATAAGGTCATTGCTCATTCTTTCATCTGTACCTTGAGGGACACGTTCCTGATGACAGATCAATTCTTTATTGCTGGAATAAGATTCCTGTGCAATTTAGAAGCAGCAGCAAAGGAAGACAGAACAGTGGGTGAGTGTACATCTGGATTATTATTTAAGTGGCCACAAGGGTTGCTCTGAGCAGTAGGGGCATGGCCTGCTGTTAGGAATACAGTCTGACACTAGTGCTTTAGTTTAACCAAACCATTTTCCCTGTTGATTCCTTGCCTGCAACTCCTCCTGCTCTCCTACCTTAGTCAATTGAAAACAAGATTCTGATTTAGTGATTGTTAAGAGGCGGAGCCCATTTTATTTATATCCCTTCTTTTATCCTTAAATTGGTCAGAATAATAAATAGAATGTCTAGGCAGTTGTGATTCTCTCTGCCCTAAGATTAAAAAAAAGAAAAAAGAACAGTGATACATAAGTACAGATTGGACATGTCTTATAAATACAGCACATAGCCAGGACATACTTTGAGTCCTGGTATTCTGCTTGTAATATTGAAGGCATGATTATCTATACTTCATATTATTCTGAAGTTTTTGAGAAGTGGACAGTACAGAGGCTTGGTCATAAGACCAAACTGTAAGGCAGGTTTCAGTGTAAATAATAAAGAATCTTGTGGCAGACTAGCCTTGTTGGATCTTCAAATATGTTGAGACTATAATTCCCAGGAGTTCCCAGCACCTCTAGAGGGTAATAAGATAGAGAAGGCTGGCATAAGCTCATATTTACACTATAAATATTCTTGGCTGTTTTTGTTAAAAAATGATAACTTAGTTTACCTTCTGGGCTTAGTATATCATGTGAATTGGGACAGATTAACAAACTTTGCATTCTATTTTTAGATAAATGTGGATTGATGTTCAAATTAGTGCATGTATACATGTTTGTGGTATTTCATATACATTTTGGTTGTGGATTCTAAATTACACAGTCACAACTGTCATATACAGGTAGTCCTCAACTTATGACCACAATAGGGCTGGAAATTTCTATTGTTAAGTGAGATAGTTAAGTGATTTTTGCCACATTTTACGACCTTTCTTGCCAGAGTTGTTAAGTGAATCACCGCAACTAAGTTAATAACATGGTTGTTAAGTGAATTCAGCTCTCCCATTGACTTTGCTTGTCAAAAGGCTGCAAAAGGGGATCACATGATCCCGGGACAATGCAACTGTCATAAATATGAACCAGTTGCCAAGCATCCCAAGTCTTGATCATATGATTACAGGGATGCTGCAATTGCTGTAAGTAAGAAAACCGGTCATGTCATTTTTTTCAGTGACATAACTTCAAATGGTCAATAAATGAACTGTTGTAAGTAGAAGACTACTGGCATTCTGGAACTGCATGAAATGTACTTCTACTAAGCTTTAACAGATATTCACATTCACTAGAAGTATATTTAAATCAAACTGAAATGGTTTAAAATTGAATAAAATCAATTTTATTCCTGCTGGCATTTGGTGGGTTCTTATGTCATGACTTGCACTTTCAGAATTTTTCAGACAAAAATGGGGAAAAAACATTTTAGAAATGAAATGTGAACTCGCTGGCAAGGAAGCAAGAACAGCAGATTTGAGAAACATACTCCATTAAATAGAGGGCACTGGAGCTGGATTTGCCTCAATTGCTCCTTTTCTTCATTCTGCTGGACACTCCTTAAACTGGATTACCTGGGGAAGTTTCTTTAAGGGACTCCAGATGGTGCCTGCAATGCTACCTCCAGCTGTGGCCAATCACTCCTAGCCAGGCAATCTGCCTTTCTGCTGAGGCCTGCAGCAGCCACACTGCCCATTCGTCACGCTTCTCCAATTGCAGTGCTCTGGATAGCTTCTTTTGGTCTTGTCTGTCTCTTCCTCCCTTGTTTTATCATCCACCCCCTTCGTGACCTAATGTAGTAACATCTTTTCATTGGCTATAAATTAGAGACAAGCTATAGATAAAATATGGCTTACAGAGGAATATTTGGAAACATCTGGTTTTTAGCCCTCAGATTCAATCTTCACTTGTCTTGTATGACAATGTCACTATTCGTGCATGTGTTAAAAAAAAGTTGATACCTCTGAGCCAGCCCAACTGGATAATTTGGAAGAAGCAACTGGCAAACAGAAAGGAGGCAGAAACAGAATAAAAAGTTTTCATGTGGATGTAGAAAGGTTATTTTGGAATGCAGAACTTTTCCTAACAAAGAAATTGTACAAGTTCACTAGCCCAAGATATAGGGTGGTCTAAGCTATCTTTCTTCCAAACATTCTTGGACCCATATATTTGGTGAGGAAATAGTTAATGGGACATGTCTAAAGCATCACTGATGAGAAAGTCTAGTGAAAAATTAATATATACAGGTAAATCATTTTTTTAAAAAAAATCTCCTATTCTTTGTTCTCTGGCAATATTCAAGAATGGGGAATCAGTTGCAGAATTTTGAATGTTGCAGTATTAAAATATTTGTTTCTAGAACAGGAGTTAGCTTGGTGAGTGAGACAGAACTCAGAAATATAGAGTAAGATCAGTAGCATTTTTAGATTGTGGGCATTGTTATATGGTTTCAACAAAATTATAGGTGCCAGTTTTTTAAAAAATAAAAATTGAAAACATTTTAAAAAGGTTACAAAAGATAAAAACTCATGTAATCTCAGCTGAGAATTATGAGATGTAGATATGAGATTTTGGTCATTTTTAATTTTTTTAAAAACTGAAATGTTATTTTTATATTTTTTGGGAATTGTCAAATCCTGAAATAAATTCCTATAATGATTCACTTCTGTTTGATTTAATTTTTTATTTATTCATTTATATATTAAATTTGGAGAATGCTCCACTTCCTGAGAGCAATTCCATAATGGTAAATGCTAGTATCATGAAAACAATATAACCACAATTGAGCCCAAAATTTCTGTTGCTAAATGGGTTTTACCCGATTTTACAACCTTTCTTGCCATAGTTATTAAGTGAATCTTTGCAGTTGTTAAGTTGGTAACATGGTTGTTAAATGAATCTGGCTTCCCCATTGAGTTTGCTTGTAAGAAGATCACAAAAGGAGTTCACATGACCCTGGGACACCACAACTGTCATAAATATATGCCAGTTGCCAAGCATCTGAAGTTTGATCATGTGACCATGGGGATGTGGCAACAGTTGTAAGTGTGGAAAATGGACATAAGTCACATTTCTCAGTGCTGTTGTAACTAAACAAATGGTTGTAAGTGAGGACTACCTTTATACTAAGGCAGGTAACTGCCTTTTTCTTTCTTCCTTACATCATAACTAGCTAGCTAGTTAGCTGGCCAGTCAATCTGCCAGTTAGCTTGTTGGAGCAATTATAAAGAATAATTATAAACAATGAATTCTAGTATTCCCTTGAGCACAAAAGCTCACTGAATAGCTTTGGGTCAATTACTGTCTCTCAAAACTAGTCTCAAATATATTAAAAAAATTCCTCTACCAATCTGCATACACACATCTATGACAAAAGGAATTTTGAGTTTTGTATCTGGGCAGCTGCAGTAATAGAAGGTTTTACTACAATGACAAAACATGTAACATGATGCCAGAATGCAAGCTCTATCACATATGTACTTGCATATAAATTCACAACATGAGTATATAATAAAAGGATGGAGTTTCTAACATGACATTTTAACACATGTTTCATCATTTGCCTACTGTGAACACCTGTGGTTTGAACCTTGTGATGTCAATAATATTGACATTGTACCAATGTTTTTCACTATTGGAAAAGGTTTTGACTGTACCAGCCTATTCATTCATGCATTCTCCATATATTTAATAGTATGGACATCTCTTTCTCTGCCTGTGAAATGCCCAGCTTATTTATTTAATTAGTTATTTTCCTATTATGATTTATGGATCACTTAATTTTATTTTTTCCATTTAGCATTGGGCACATGTAGAAAGTAGCTATCTTTATCATTCAGAACAATATGTCTCCTTCCTTGAAACTGGCATTTAAAAATTATTGGTTTCAGAGTACCCAATCTTAGAACATTAGTGAAACAAAAACAGATGAATTAACTTTAGCTTGTATATCCCAAGTGAGAGTAGAATAGTGTATGAAATATAATATTTCAATCCTCTGTATGTATTATTAGCATATTTTATGAGAAACCTATGTGAAATATTTCTCCACAACTTGTATTAATTTGTATACTTTGTACATGACCCTCAAGGAACTGTAGAAACTCTCCCCATTTTTAACATCTTCCTCCCCCAAAAAATTGATTCGCCCCCCTGCTATAATTGTCTATTATTACCCCATTTTCTTTTCAGACATTATTAGCTGATGAGAGTGATCTGTTTTTTCCCCCTGAAAGGCTCACTCCCTCTTCTAAATAATAGCTTTTCTGGATTAAGCTATATTCTACTGCCACTTGAAGCATAATTCCATCTGTTATCTATCAATACACTTACATATTCTAAATAGAAATTAAAATGATTATAAAGTAACTATATATTATCTAGTATTTTGAAATATACATATACCTCCTAAATTCATTCTTTTCAATGCATGTAAATATACTTGTTCTTTTAGGAAAAGATACAACCTTTGGCTGTAATAATACGGTAATAATAACAGTAAGCACATAGCCATATAAATAATAAATGTATATGTATATGTGGCCTGGCTCCCAGCAACTGTGGGCAGGTAATATTAAACTTTAAGGGTTCTGAAATTTTTATTTAGCAAAGAATGGCTTGTAGAATGAAAAAGCTAACTACAATTTGGCATGTATTCAAGAATCACTAAGGAAAGCTGCAGCTGACATCATGGCCACATTTTACTTCCTTTTAAAAAGTTGCTTCTCCCACTGTTGGCTGTTGTATATGGAAATGCTAGATGATTTAATTGCATGATCACATCTAGGAGTGTTTAGTCTTAGTATCCAGCAGTTCATTTATGCTTCTTCTGGCTCTGAATTCCCAAGTCCAGGGCTTTTGCAGAAAAAAAAAGCCTCCATTTGATGGAATACCATGGACACAAGCTTTAAAAATAAGCCTCCTGAGCCATCTTGGAGGTGTCTGGCAGCAGGACAAGTCATTAGTCAATCCTGAAATAATCATCAAGCACAGACATAGCTTATTTTATATACTGTTAAACACTTCCCCATATTCTACCATTGATTGGAGCCTTGAATTCTTTCCAAGTGTTTAACCTATAAAGATATTTGAGAACCCCAGGACATAGTAGCTTTCCAAACAATGATAGGTTTACTTGAATTTTCACAAATGGAAAACCACAGTTCCCTGAAGTTACAAAGAAGCAGCTGTCACACACCAGGCACACTGTATGAGAAAACACTTTTTGAAAGCTTTGAGGATTTCCTACTATCTGGAAGCATCTACATTTGTAGAAGAAAATGCTCTTACCTTCTTCTTACATTTTGTAGAAGAAAATGTTTTTCCTTCTTTCTTTCAGGCATAGTTGCCTGTGATACTTATCAGCACCTATTGGGAAATTTCTCCTCATGTTTCCACTTCATTGACAGTCATAAAAACTTGTTGATTTTTCCACTATAACTCTCAAGTGTCAATGCATGTATCCTGTAATTTTGTAAACTTAGCTGTTAAACATTAGTTTTTTTATCATGCTTTCAATGCAAGATTTTGGATGTGGTGATAATTAGTAAGTTATACTGATTTCTGGGAGGTTTCCTTCCAAACATATCTGGAAATTAAAGATCAAAGAAATAGGTTTTTTTTTTTCAGAAAGCAGTTAACTCTCTATATTTAATATGAATGTAATATTCAAATGAATTCATGACTCAATTCACTAAAACAAATGTTTTACTGTAATTATTCCTGTTTATAGCAGAAGAAACTGACAGTGCCCTAGTTTCAGAATGTTTCATTCTTCAGATCCTATTTCTGATATACTTTTAATATACAACATGGCCAGACAGAAACTGGTATGATGTAAGGCCATAACTTGGCTTGGGACCAATCCGTTTAAGTCACCCATACTACCTAATATGGGAGTGAGATGAATTTGGATCTTCTCTAATGTTTATATGGTATTACTTCCTCCTTTAAGTCAGAGTTGTCAGCTAGACTTTTGCATATTTTGGGAGGCTTTCCTTTTTTCCTGTTAGTTTAGCACTCCTGATAAATAAACCTTTTGTGTGAGAATTTTGTGTGATTGCACTTGTGGTGAAACCAAGAGAGAATCTGTAAATTCAAATCCAAATCCAAGTCTGTCCAAGCTGGATTTATATCTAGTACTGTCATTCATAATAGATATGTGTTTTGTTTATCCCTTGGTCTTAGACAATTCTCCAGTTTTCCTTTTCTTTGACCTCTTGTTTATTTCTGTCTGCTGCTTATCTGGAGAGTCCGTAAAGTCTATATTCAGAACCCTGCCAAAAAAGATTCTGGTAGTCAGTTCTGCTTCATAAATTATTTTTACCAACAAATAACGTACTCTAAAGTCTGGAATAGGCCTGCAATATAGGAAATATGGACAATCTGTTCAAGTGCTCAGCCTTTTGAATGACCTTCACCATTCCTGGCAAGGATTTTCACAAATAATTTCATTAGGAATTCTATCTTAAAGAAAAGAATAAGGGCCATTAAGTATATAATGTACAGCAAACGCGTAGACTGTTACCATTATATTGTTTCACTTTATTGTGATCTGATTCTTGCTCTGAAAAACTTAACAGGTATCTTTTCTAGATGTTTGTGAGGAAACTAGTGGTGAAATATCTGCATAGTTTTGCTCAGAGTTGTGTAATTGTTTGGTACTTAATAATAAAAAAAAAGATTTTCTGGTTTTCCTCCATTCTCCTCACTTTTTTAAAAACTGAAGGATTACCTTTTATGGCTGATACCATGAACAATAGCAAGGAGAAGTTCTTATTGTATCAAGTGACTTCAACTTCACTCTTGATCTAAAACCATGCTAGGCTCATTTCGTCATTTTTTCAAATGCATTAAAATCAAAGATTTCAAAACCTGTTCCATTAACAGCCTGTTCCTTAGAGTAATCCAGCTTTGTTTATGTATTCTTCAGCAATCTTCTGTTCATACTTGCCATTACTTTTTTGATAACACAAAAATGAGAATACATAATATTAGTCTTAGTTTTTGACTTCCTGTGGTGTTTACTTCAAATAATCTCTATGTAGAAAATACATCTTAAAATATTTAATCACAGATAATACAAGCCATGGAGAGCGGGACTTGGTTTGGTTATAATGTCTTGCTCATAGCCCTGGGACATAATGGTTTATTCACATTAGCCCCAAAACAAACAAGACACATTTTTGTGTTTTAGTAGTATTTAAAACCCAGACAAATGAATATATTGTTTTTTATTCTATTATTAGCCATCTCCATCTATTTACTGTACTATGTACTGCATCTGTATACAGTCATCACGAAAAATACTACTATTTCATACAACGTACATGTTTTTCATACATGGAAATTTCATGCATGCAAGTAAGACAGTATCACATTTAAAGGAACCCTTGGAATATGGAATATAATACATTTTAAGATATCCTTGTTCTGCTTCAGTACTATTACACTGAGAATATCCCTAGTCCATGAGAATAATACTGTAAGAAACCATGGGTCCTTGGTGCTTTCTGAAGTTGGTTGTTTTCTTGCAGAAGTTTCATTACTAAACTAGGTAACATTGCCATCAATTATAAGGAAATTTTAAAAAAGGGGTGTTCATGCAGGAGTATTGCTTATGAGATTGCTATAGGAAAGTTGGAGAAATTCTGCTTTTCCCCTGGTTTAAGCATCTCTGTGTAATCCAGGGTCTTAGATGTTTTCCAAGCATTATACTTCATGGAAATACTTTTTTTTCTATGAGAAACAGAAATGAAACAGCTGTCTGCTGTTCTTATTAAGCTTGTTCCTGTGTGGGTTCTCTGTGAATTTATAGCATGATTCAATTGTACGAGTGACCAATGGTCTTCTCTATGGTCGTCGTAAATTGCCCTAAAATTGCTACAGTATGTTTATATGCTGTTTATATGTTGCAGAGATCTGGATAGGTTTGATTAATGTTGGCATCAACCAGAAGCCAGCTCAAAGAATAGTGCATCCAGATATATCATCCCAACTTTTAGCACTGACATATTACAGCCTAAAACCATTTTAGCATTATTTGTGAAACAAACAAATAATCCCAAACCCAGAAGCTGTTAGCAGACATTTGTTAGTAAGCATTTGTGCTAGCACCAGTCCCAATTTAAAACAAATCTCGTTGGTTTCTTGCTGTACATTAGGGGACTCCTTGACCCCTCCTTTGCTTTGCTGTAAGTTGGGAAGACTAATGTGTATAGGTAAAATACTTAGATATCTAGCAAGAAAAGGGTTAGAATCTTTTGGATATTTATAGTACCTGCAAATTCTGATGACAAAGGAAGTCACGTTAGATGTATGCAGAGGCACTATCATATGGTATCATTGCCAAAAGTTTTTTTTCCCCCTCATAGACATTGTGGCTTTTCAACTTTTTGTTTCTGGGATGAAATTAATGTATTCAATAGCAAGGATCAAAGCTACAAAGCTACACAGTAGCAATAGCACTTAGATTTATATACTGCTTCACAGTGCTTTACAGCCCTCTCTAAGCGGTTTACAGAGTCAGCATATTGCCCCCAACAATCTGG
>JANHFL010004594.1:871694-890725 GCA_032468155.1 Oxyrhabdium leporinum | reverse complement strand
TCAGCATATTGCCCCCAACAATCTGGGTCCTCATTTTACCCACCTCGGAAGGATGGAAGGCTGAGTCAACCTTGAGCATGGTGAGATTCGATCTGCCAAATTACAGGCAGCCAGCAGTCAGTAGAACTAGCCTGCACTCTAACCACAGCACCGCCGTAGCTCATCAGTAAAGATGAATGGGTGAATAGTTTTAAAAGATGCCCAGCTAATACATTTGTGATTAAAAACATTTCATAAAGAATGCAGGGGATTTTATTCTTCTTCATTCAGATATAGATGTCGTTATTCAGTAGGTTGCTAAGGATTTGGCTTTGCTTGCGGCATTCCTTATATTCCAAGGGGAGTGATAGTGTAGGAAAAATTGACATCTTAGCTTTACAACTATATTAGACATCCAGGTTCATACTGTTATTTTATATTCTCTGATCAGTGGCTGGTCAGTTACAAGATAAATTATTTTCATCTTGGCAGTGACCATTTTAGCAGTACAGATACATTAACAGTATGTAATCCTTATTAAGAATGGACAGATCTGTCAGTTTAATTTCTCACTTTTCAGTTTGTTTTGTCCTGTTCATTATCAGTTTTATTTTTTATTAAATGTGCGCATTTTTGTACAAACTTCTCCTAATACACTTTTAGCTGCATTTTTATTTAAAACACCACTTTTTGAAATACTTTTTCTTAACAAAATATACTTCATGAATATCTCATTGTTTTCATATTTTCTCTCAGAAACAAGTTTTTAGAAATAATTTGAGAGATGCATTACACAAACACCACCCTGAATATAATTTAACTTTCATTTTGAAATTATAGAATGTGTGAATTGGGAAGATTTGCATTAAAAGGAGAATATTATTTTTCTCTTTCCTATTCTTATTGTTCTCATTAGCTTTTGTACATGAGATAATATACAAAATTTTCTGCAAAAATTTGTTGTAATTTTTAAAGCAAAAGTCTGTGGATAGAAATTTCACACTTCCTCATAGTAACTGAGCATCATATGATTAAGCATAGATATTGGGACTTTCTAAGCCAGGTTTTATTTAGTCAACATGTTAGACAGCATGTTCAAGAGCTAGTGCACCTTAGCTCCTTCTGATATCTTTACAGTCAGGATTTAGGGGAAAAATATTTTTGGGTAACCTTCTTTTGTCTTCCTTTTCTTGTCTACTTTTGATTTAATTCAACTACTCCTCAGATCCCCAAATGGATAGTGTTTTTTATAGGAAGTATCATTTATTTCCCATCGTATATCCATGATACATTTACATTGGTGATGTCATAATAACAACAGCAATATAACAAGCTTTGCAGACTAATTCCATGAAAGGAAAAAATCAACATGTCAGTAACAACAGCAAATGTCGCTTATGCAATAAGAAAGTTGAAACAGTGGATCACCTTATCAGTGGCTGCTACAAAATTTCACAGACTGATTACCTACAACATCATGATCGAGTTGCCAAAATCATACATTGGAAGCTTTGTTAGAAGTTTGGGTTCGAATGCAGCAAAAATTACCAGGAACACCAAGTTGAAAAAGTTCTTGAAAATGAACTTTCAGAACCAAATTTCAGACACCTGGTCCATAACACGCCTGACATCACAATTGTAGAAGACAAAAAAGTCTGGCTCATTGATAATTGCAATACCAAGTGATTTACGAATTGAAGAGAAACAGAGAGAAAAAATAATGAAATATTGTGATTTGCAAATTGAAGTTGAGCGATTGTGGAGGAAGAAATCAATGTCTGTACTAGGAGCCCTTGGAGCAACACCCAAAGGGCTGCCTAGATACATGGAAATTTTGAACTTATTACATCTTGCAAAAAAGTACCCTGCTTGGAACTGCCTAAATACTCAGACATTTCCTTAACAGCTCTTAGTCCTTGGTTAGAACTTGAACTGTTAAGTTTTTAACCAGTCCCAGACTGTGAATTGAATTAAAGATTAACCAATAATCATTACATACTTTGGGGGCAAGATTAATAAATATGGGTTAGAAGTTATTGTGATTTATTACATTTGCAATCACACTTAGAGGGTCTTTGTAAATAGTTCTTCCTGTCCTGACATATTGAACAGGCTCCCACATGGCTTTGACATTTAGCAACTTTATAAATGACCTAGAAGAGGGATTCTCAAACTTTGTGCTGTGAGCAAATTTGGAGTGTGAAATATTTAGAAATTGGAAGGCTTGCACCCTTAGAGAAGAATCTTTTCCAGAACTCAGTCCCATTCTCTTTAGATGGCACTTGTTGGGGGGAATGGCAGTGTGGTCCAATATGATATTATAGTGATCCAGCATTAGATGCTCATGTTGTGCACACCCGGAGCTGGACTACTGTTCAGGTGTGATAAAAATGGATGATCAAGAGGATGATCCAGCAAGAGTACAACTCAGACCAGCCCATGGCATGCACATATCAATCTTATAGGGATCCAGCTGAGGGGTACCATAGTGTGCATGGCTAGAATTGGATTGCTGTATCGGCATGGTGGGCAGAGACAAGGTGAGTGAGTGAGATCTTGCAGGAATCCAGCTTAGGGCTCCTATGGCGTTCCTGCCTTGGGCTGTATTGTTGTGGACAGTGGTGTCCCTACAGGAGTAGGGCCAAGAACGTGGAAGGTGAACTTTAATTATCAAGGGTGGGTGGTATGTTCATTTCTTTCCTAGTCTTAATTCAAACAAAATTGTTTTGTTCATGGATTCGATAGATATCACAAGACTTGGTTTACCATTATGAGGCGTGGCGGTGCCATGATATTTGAGAACCCCTATCCTAGAGGATGGAACTGAGGGATTGTTTTTTAAATTTGCTCCTGACACCAGGCTACAGGATACCCTAGAGGACAAAATCTCAATTTCAAATTACCTCAAGAGATTTGAACCTGGAGCATTATTCAAATAACAATAAGTATTACTTATTGAGGTATTATTCTCAATGGGAAAAAAGAGCATTAAGAAGTGATTTAAAATCTTATCATGTATTACTGCAGACTTCTGGGATTGCTGGAATGTTGAGGATATCTCTCTCTTTACAAGTCAATTTACAGGATATGACAAAATTATTATAGATCAGCTGAACTGAACAACAGGTGTATAAGAATGGCAAGTGAATCTCTCAGTAGCTCACTATCTTTTTTACCACTGGAGTGAGACAATAAATAGCCTTTTTTGAATTCCAATTTTTCTCATCCTCTTACAAATCCTTTTTAAAAGGGATGTTTGTCACACACTGTTTGGCAAATAACATCCTTTTTGGAGAATCTTTATCTTGGAATCTACACAGAATTGAGGAATATGGCTTCTTTTAATGTTTGCTGAGTATTATGTATCTTGTTCTTATGGGCTTTCATACATACGGGATTGCATTTCCAGCATGTGCATCTCTTATCGTTTGAACTTATGATGGCTTGCAAAACTATTCAAGGGTATGCATATGAGCCAAGTGCCCTGTGGTAACAACTAATAATTGAAGTAAGGCGAGAGTAAGGCATAAATAGTCGTAACTAAAAACATTTAATCTTTTATTTAAAAGTCCTTGTTAATAATTAGAAAGACAAAGCTTGGCTATTTACTGCCATAAAAGTGTGGCCAAAGAAGGTTATTAATTCTCATTCCAGTTATTAGCAATGATTTATATGGAACCAGAACCAACAAAAACAGCTGCTTTTTTGTTAGACTACAAGCAATTCAAAGATGTGCACACTCAGAAAGAATCTAGTAGTTTAAAAACTCCTAGCACTTCTAACTGGGTATCCAGGTACCTATGGACTTTGTGTTTCCGCTCTAATCAAACAGTTGTGTTTAGATTTCCTATCCTTCTGTAGCTGACTTGCAAATCTGGAATTGTAATAACTGTAATTCTGAGTCCTGTTAAGAACATTCTGAAATATGCATTCCATGGCTTCACTAGCAAAAGTAGCAGAGCTGAACTCCAGACTTTGCATGATGTGAGAGATGCTTAATCATTCATAATGAAGATGATTTAAGTAAACTGTGAATTTGATTGGTGCTGTAGAACCATGAACATTAAGACCCATATATTTCTTATCTAGAGATTTTTCAATAAAGGATTTCAAGCATGAGAATGCTGAACTCTAAATTATTTTTGGAGCATCAACTCCCCTTAAAGTGATTCAAGCATATGTTTGGATAGAATTAATTAAGAGAATGAATATTATGTTCTAAACTAGATAATTGTCCCTTTAAAATGTTCCAGTACCCAACAAAAGAGCAACATAAAATGTTGAGAAGAGACATTAAATGTTCATTTCAAACCTAACCTTAGCTATAATAAGTTAATTGTTTTGAGCTTTCCAAATTTCTGCAGTTTCTGGCCCTAATTAGTGTATTCTGTCCTGTCTTTGCATGCATGGATGCATGCATGCATGCATAAATAGTAAATTAGACCCTTCCCTCACTCCGCAATGTACCCCCAGATTTGGTTAAAGGCCAAATGAATGCGAAAAGAATACCATGCCATTTATTTGCTTAAAGGAAGTTAAGGCTGACTTTAGGGAATGTGTCATAAAGGGGGGCTACCAGTGAGAATGGTCATTATGGGGTCCACATCACATGAATTTTGCGAGGAAGAGGCTTTCTTAAAACCCCTCTAGATGTTCATGCTAGACAAGCAGATTCTATTTTGGCAATCATGGATCTGCTAAATGTTACAAAGTCTGAGCCCTATTGAGGAGAAAATCCATGAATATTCTTAGATTTGAAATACAGTTATCAACCTGCATCATCTTTTTATTTATTTCTTTTCTTCCAGATACCTTGCCAGCTTTCTCCATTTGAAGAAAAATGCTTTCAAGTCAGTTGCAGAAGGGACATGCATGTATATATGTGTATAAACTTGCATACACGCATACATGTACATATGAAACATTATCTTTCTTTATAGTTATTGTAGATTGTTACTGTCTTCTCCAGACTGCCATTGTGTTAAAGTAGCTACCAGCTTGTATACATTTTACATATCTGGAACCAATTGAGTATACTTTATTTTCTACCTTTCTTCAAATTTTTATTTTTCATAGCAAAATATTTGTCTATAATGGTAGCTCAAATCCTTAAATTTTTTGGCTTTGCTTAATGTTTTCTTTTTTTTAATTCATAAACAATCAAAAAGAAAAAAAAGTAAAAGTAAGTAGGAAAGAGATTAGTAAGCATTATAAGATTAAATAAAACTATCAAAGTAACAATAGTTATATATTTAAGTATCTGAAAAATGTAAGATTATTAAAACCAATAGCCAATAATTAAATAGTATTATAACCATTATAAGTCAAAAAATTACAGAAATTATGCCGAATTTAAAAATTCTGTTTTTATTTAGCAAACCAACCAAAATCTTAGATGTTAAAAACCTAAACATTGAATGTGGCACACAGTACATATATAAAATTAAAAACCTTGAATAGTTTCCAAGTTGAATTGGATTCTGTGTATTTCAGCCTTACAAAGTAGATCAGACCAAGAAACAGATGCTGCATGTACTAAACTGCCTTTGTTAACATTATCTAAAGTAATGGAATCTTGCAAGTGTGAATATGATTCTTCTTTCTCTTTTTGTGAATTTGGGGTGTGTGTGTGTGTGTGTGTGTGTGTAGGGAGGGAGAGATTTTCAAACCCTGCCCTCCTCATCTGGGCTTAAGCAATGTTTACTTACTTGTTACCTTGTTAAAAGGTCTTCTCTGTTTGTCAAGGTTATCCTCTTGGTATCAGATTTGTTTTTCAAATATGATACTATGTTTGACATGAATGTATGTACCTAAAACTTAATTCACCATTCTTCTATGGAGGAAATTACATGTAATGTTCAATAACAAGCAGAAAATGTTCATATACAAAATCAACTTCATGTAGTTTGTGGGAATATAATCTTTGGTCGCAATTAACAAAAATATTCCTTAATTACATAAGGAACTCAGATTTGAGAGTTTGTTTCATTCTATAATGAATAATTATTATTCATTTGTTTTTCACTGATCATTCTATAGAACCAGGGTATCAAACTCAATTTCATTGAGGGCCGCATCAGGGTTGTGTTTGACCTTGGGGGCCAAAGGGTGTGTGTGGCCAGGGTGGGCATGGCCAGTTCGGGCATGGCCAGTTCGGGCATGGCCAGTTCGACATCACTCATGTCAGGTGCACCTGTGGTGGCTGAAGTGCTTTGCCAGAAAAAACGGGCTCCCACACTCCATTTTTGGCTGCAATGGCCTCCTGCAACCCTCTGCCAGCAAAAATGGAGCTCAGGATGGCCCTCCTGAGCTCCGTTTTCACTGGTAGAGGCACTGTGGTCCAATCCTTCGCTGTTTCCAGGGCGGCCCCGCAGGCCAAATCTAAGCATCCCGTGGGCCGGATCCTGCCCTGGGCCTTGAGTTTGACACCTCTGCTATAGAATGAAAAATAATCTTCCAGAACCATTGGGTTTTCCAAAATTGCCATCATTTATAAAAGTCTGTTTCTGTTTGATCATTGAATTTACAACAATTTTTAGAAAATAGGTTTTCTGTATTAGCAATCAAGTCTAATACAATATCACTGATCAAATATCTTGTACCAGTTTCCTCTAAATGTAACATTGACATTGAATTCAATATTTGTCATTGCTACTCCCATTGTTGTATGTCAAATGTCCAATTTAAAATTCACATTTATTTAGTCATAAAACCATTAACTTCTGTAGTTCATGAATCATATTTCACCCCAAGTTCCAACAAATGTTCTGAATTTTGTGTTGTAAGTTTTTCAAATTTAGTCATGTCTTTTCCAGCTTATTTTTATAATTCCTTTAGAAGTACACTGTATATGAAACAGAGCTGATTCTGACTACTTCTGAAGAGAGGCTCTTGAAAGACTTCTCTCTTTCTCTCCCTTTGTTAATCTTATGGTCTATATGAGTTACTTCTCCACTGATCAGATCTTTTTGTACATTCTTCTTCATGAAAATAAATATTTAACATTGAAGGAAGAGGCAAAAACATCTGGATTAATTCTTTTTATATATTTACCTATTCTTTTCATTGAATATAATTTAATTTAATGATCTTTTATATGTTGCCTATTTCTGTTTGCATCTATAGAACAAATCCCTCTCACAAATCTCCTCAATAGTTTAAACTAGAGACCAGCACACAGTAGAGATTGTTCGTGACAATACTTAATGTATTGTATTTTTAAGTTTACAAGAGCAAACTGAAAAAGCAGTGGGATTGTAGCATGGTTACATAATTTTACTGTATGTTAATTATAACATACATTTTTTTACTTTTATTCAGTTCTTTATATCCCGCCTTGATTATTTTCACAAATAACTCAAGGCAGCAAACATATCCAACACACCTTCCTCCTTCTATTTTCCCCACAACAGCAACCCTGTGAGGTAGGTTGGGCTGAGAGACAGTGAATGGCTCAAGATCACTCAGCTGGCTTTTATGGCTAAGGCGGAATTTGAACTCACGGACTCTTAACCATTAGGCCAAATATTATGATTAGTATAGCAGAATTTTGATACTTAAGTCTCTTAATCAGTTATTCTTCCTATAGTTCTAGTGAGCATTATCCACTGAGGGTTCTGATGTTTGACTTTGATTTGAAGTGCAAGTCTTGAAGAGTATTTTTATTTCCTTAAGGTATTTTTTATTTATAAATGCTATGTAATTGTCAATTATTACTAGCTTGATATTTTGTGAATTTTCTCAAGTGGACCAATTTTTTCTTAGAAAACACAATAAAACCTTTATTTAACACACTATATACATTCCTGTACATTGAGGGTTTACTATCTATAAAGGTTCGGATGAGTTCAGGCCTTTCAGTCTGCTTTCCAGCTTACTTTTTCCTTCCTATCCAAGATGTTTGTACCAATCTACTACAAAAGATCAGAGTGAGAAATAAGATCAGTACTAGAGCAGTTGAAATATGCATAGGATTTGATCTTGCAGTTTTCTATACATGATCTAACACTGCTTACACTAGAGTTTGACTTAACTTCTGAGAAGCTGGAAAAAATCTCATCCTTATGCTCGCTGGAACAGGAGGAAGAAAGGAATGATACTTTTAAAAATATTTTACAACAATTTATAAAAATTACAACTGATGTAATATATCAAAGAGTTAGGTGGACCTGGAGTTTCCTATTAATATGGCTTTTGCTGGGAATTTGGAAAGTTTGTTTGCAGGTTTTTTTTTGAAGAAGGGCATTATGCCTAAATTAAGCTTTAAAATTGTTTAATTATTTGAAAACTGAAAATTCACCTCTCTTCAATGTTTTGCTGCCCAGCTTTGGTGCCATGACTCATGGGAGTTCAAAGGGCAGAAAAAAGGTTCAACGCATTATGACTATATTGTCTGTAAAGTGCCATTCAGGTGGAGGGGGGTGAATGGGGGAAAACACATGGTTCATATTAATATTTTTGGAACTATCCCTGTTCCTTTTATTTACCACTTTTTCTGGGTGTCTCTCAAGGTAACAAATATATGCATAGCAACACACAAAATGTAATTGCTTTTCACTCATAGTGTAACATGTAGATAGTCGCTGATGCCAGTTACATATCAGCTGGAGGTGTTCTTCCAGCAATTCTAAAATTTTAAAATTCCTAGCAGATAAAGCAGCTTACAATTGGAGCAAGCTTATTCTATAAGATCTAATGTAGCCCCACTGCTGGTAGAAGCACATCTTGAAGTAATATGTATGGCTTGATGACACCTCCTCAGCACTTAGTAAATCTGACCTCCTCTTTCATCTGTCATTATACTGAAGCACAGGGCTCAGCAAGCGTTTAACACATTGCCTTCAAACTTAGCATTTCTGAACAGCAAACTGACCGATTGCATTAAGATTGTTTTAACCCATTTCCTGTAACCTTGAGGTCAGAAAGACAGATAACAGGAAGTCTCCTTATGTTGTAATTGTGCCAAGTCACCATTCATCTGTGCATACTTATATGCTAGTGGCATCTAGTTTAGAAGGAATATCTTTGTAAATATTCCATTATAATGCAAAAAATACAAATAAAGTAAAAGTAAAAAGTGCAGAGAAAAAAGAGGAGGGGAGAGAGAGAAAATATATATAAAAAGAAAAAAGAAACAATTATATAAAGAAATGATGTCCTCCTTCATCAGGACTTACAATTTTAGTAACTTATCACCTTCTCTAACATTTCAACTGGGAATCTGTTCATCCCACATATTATTTTATCTATTAGCAAATAAGAAAAGCACATCATTCATTCTTAATTAACAAAAGTCCTTTATGAGCTATGAAATAACAATATACAGGTAATCCTTGACTTACGACTACAATTGAGCCCAACATTTCTGTTGTTAAGTGAAAGGTTTGTTAAGTGAATTTTTCCCATTTTACAACCATTCTTGCTACAGTTAAGTGAATCGCTGCAGTTAATAACTGTTTATTAAATGAATCACATGACTCCAGGACATTGCAAATGTCATAAATACATGCCAGTTGGCAAGTGTCCAAATTCTGATCAGGTGACAAAGGGCATGCAGGAATGGTAGTAAGTGTGAAAAATGGTCATAAAGAATTTTTTTCAGTGCTGTTGTAATGTTGAATGTTCACTGTTGTAAGTCTTAAGACTATCTTAATCTTAAATAAGTAAATCAATTTCATATTTTGTTGCTTTCCTTTACACAATAAATTAGCATTTTGTCTAGAAATATAAAGAACATCTCATTTTCCAGTATCTTATATAGTGGAATGTAGTTCAGATTTTAGGAGGGTTAGAGTTAGAGTGCGTCCCAAAGGAGCAAAAGACAGCAAGGTTTAGATACAGGCAGTTCTCAACTAACATCACTATTCGGAGTTAAAACACCACCAAAAAAAGCGACTTATGGCCATTTTCACACTTACAACTATTGTGACATCCCCAGTGTCATGTGATCAAAATTCAGATGCTTGACAACTGACTCATATTTGTGATGGTTGCAGTGTCTGGGTTTATGTGATCACCTTTTGTGACCTTCAGACGAGAAATCAATGGGAAGCAAGATTCACTTAACAACTGTGTTAATAGTAATTCAACAATTGCAAGGATTCACTTAACATCTGTGGCAAGAAAGGTTGTAAAATCACCCTGTTGTCACTTATTTCCAAACAAAAAAGTTTTTCTTTTAAGTTCTTAAACTCACATAAAACTTATTTTGCTGAGGATTAAAGGAAAATCACCCAGTGTAATAAAACATGTCCTTCTGAAGATTCTTAATATCCAAAAATCAATGTACGAGCCATTTCGAGTAAAAGTAATTAAGAGAGGAAGTGGGCAAATCCAGTGAGTGTCCTTTTGAAGGCTCAGAACCGCATGTTGGGCAAAGCTAACTCTTCCGGTTCCCAGACTTCTAAAACCCAACAGAGGCTGTGTTTAACAATGTCATCGCTGGGAGTACCTATATGGAACACTATGGATGATCCCAGGTGCTCCTCTTAATCCAAAGAGGAATTTGGAGAGTCAGTTTATTTACTAGCTACTCCTGCTGCTGCAGTCATTGACTCCACTCTCTTGAAGCTGTCCTCAGTCCACTACTGCTTAAAATTTTCTGATCATTGGACAACAAATTTTGCTTCCTGAAAAACATTTGATGATTATAGACACCTTCAAACTGAACACAAATATAATTTCAGAATGTATCATGTAGGAATCTTGAGAAATGTGAACTTCATTTTTAATGACTATAATATATTTAATTGCATAATGTTTCTGACACACTACATGAGTTCAACAGGGCTAAAAGTGTTTTGCTGTGATTTTCATTTGTGCTGCTGTGGTCAAAAATAAGCAGTCAGCACTGCTGAGTTTCAGTTGCCCTGATACAGTTTTTTTGTTGTGGCAATGTCCTGGTGAAACCTTTCACCATTTTTGTCACTGACTGCTCCTAGATTTCAGGAAAGAAGTCCAATTATAAATGCAGGAAATGAGTTTTTGGTGATACGTTGTACTTCATGATCTTGTATTCTGTCAGAAGTTTGTCAACTAGCTTAATGTAATTTGGTGTTCTGTAGTTGCCAAGAAAAATTTCAATGACATTCCTGAATACTTTCCAGGTGATTTTCTCTGGCCCCACTAAAAGATCTTCGAAACACTTGTCATTGATGATGTATCTAATCTGTGGACCAACAATAATTCCTTCCTTAATCTTGGCATCGGTTATTCTTGGAAACATCTGTCGCAAATAATGAAAACCTTCACCTTTCATGTTCATTGCTTTCACAAAACTTTTCATTAGTCCGAGTTTTATGTGAAGTGGGAGCAAAAATATTTTGGGTCAACAAGTGGTTTATATGCTACGCTTTTTCTGTCCTGGAACCAAATTCATTCGGATGGCCATTTCTTTTTAATGTAATGCAATTCTTGTGCATGGCTGTTCCATTCACATACATAATAAGAAGAGTACTTGGTATATCTAAGCTGCGTTTCACGCAGCAGAGCCACTACCTTTAAATCTCTGCAGATATTCCAGTTGTATTTGGTATACTGGATGTGCTTCAGCAACAGTTCCATGTTTTCATATGTTTCTTTTATGTGTGCACCATTGCCAATAGGTACCGGAGGGTGTACATTGTCATTGTACAAAAATAGCTTTCTATAAAATGGTACATGATAGGCTAAATTACAGATTATTTTCATGATAAGCAGCCAAATCTATAAGGTACTCCCAAAAGCATTAGGAAGCACAATCTTTGTTATCCAATATGATAGATTGAGACTGATTAAACAGTGTATTTGTCAGCTGATGCTATATCTCTAATTTTAATAGTATTTCCTTAGCATTTTACTGAAATTATTTGTCATCTAATTTCCCTGATGTGTTTAACTTTCCAAAACTTTATTTCAACCAAATTGGTAATTTGGCCCTTAATTTTGGCATCTCTGACCTATTGAAAACAGTATGATACATTTGGAAACTTTATAGGGATGTAACTGAATATACTTTTCGGATCTATAGAGCACCGTTAACATCTAATTGGCTTCTTGTCAAAATAAAATTATTTATTACGTTATTTGCTTAGTGTGTCTTGGACAAAGTTTCCCTATAGCTTTAGGCGATATATTTTCTCTGTGGTCTTAAGACATATATTGGAAATATTTCCATGCTTTTTCCAGTGGGAGTAAGAATATTTGGATTAGATAGTGTGCCAGGTTGTGAGTAGATGTAGCCTACTCACAACCTGGATGTATTCTATATGGAGCACTATGTAGTCAGAAATTTGTTGAGAATCTAGGCTTCACTCAGATCAAACTGTACATTTGTTTGCTGCTGATTCAAATCATCTTACTTTCATATTTTATTGATGTTTGATAAAAGAATAAGGTGGTATAATGTCAATATTTTCAATATTTTTCTGCTTCCATTACAATTCACTGTTTACACCTTACAGAAATAATATGAGAGAGAAGAAAGAAAAAAGAAGGGGTAAAAAATCAACATGGCAAAAAAGTATAAAGGAGTCCCGTGATATATAATGAACTTAAAGAAAAGTGTGGCTGTGTCTGAAAAAGCTGAAATTTATTGTCCTGTAATATACAGCTGCTTATGGAAATAATTTCTGATTTAATAGGATGCAAATGTATGAAAATGCCATGTTCTGATTAGGAACCTGAGAAGCAACTGACCAATCTGTGGATATCCTTAGAAAAACATTTAATTAAATTCAGGAGCATGGAAAGATTAGCAGGCACTATTTTTTTCTCTGGAAAAGTATATAGCTAAACTTGTGAGCTTCTACAAGTTATATATAGGATATTTCCATACTAATCATTTTTACTAATTGAAATACCGTTCCTTACATTTATTCCTAATATAGGCAAGTATTCTGTCAGATTAGTTTCACTTTTCAACATAACTAAATGGCACAGCTGTCAAACGTCTATTTCTCATCCCACCTAATAGTAATTGTGACAAGGGACATAGAGATGGACCTCCAATGTTAATGAATGTGTATGGGTATGCCCAAGTCATTTGCTGACCATATGGGTACTTTCTGTGTGGGGTTGCAAGCTTCATAAGAGCTTTCCGAAAGTTACCTCTGAATGTGTGTTGAATGTGACAGAAGTAGTGTAACCATATTCACTACAGTAAAAAAAGCCAGACATAGATTTTTAACCTACTGTGTTCACATCCTGACTTGTTGGAGTGGCTTGTGTAATGTCATTTACACTCCAAAAATGATGCATGGTCTGAAAAGAAGTATATAGTTAGTTCTACCACAGCCCACACACCAAGATATTGGTTTTAAATGTATATGTCTGATTAAAAGTAGTATTTTTAAAAAGAATCTAAGGGTTAAATAAAATTTAATCAGGAAGAGAAGCCATCTTGTGTTATTTTCACTGACATCCACATTCACTTTTACACATATGAGTGAAATAACATTTTAAACCATGTCTTCATATACAAATTATAATGATTTGACTGCACATCTTCAAGCTATAATGGTTGGTTCATATATTACCGTACATGAGGCCCAAAACATAACGTTTAAACTCAACAAATATAAAACTGCCGTACTCATGTTCAAATTTTTAGGACATGTTTGATGTGTTTCAACTAATATTTTACATATTACTTTTTTTAAAAATATTTTTAAAATGTGTCACAGAACCATAATAAATTATATGAGTTGTTTGTGATGTTTCTGACATGAATAAACAATTAAAATAAGGCTTACTATTTTATGTCATATAGTAAGTCTTATTTTAATTGTGGTGCTCCTGACACAAATAATCAACTAATATATTCACTATGGTTCTATGATACATTTTTAAAATGCTCTGATAAACGAAACTCTAGACACCAATATAAAAATTGAAAAGACAAGTTAAATATACTTTTTTAAAGAGTCTTAAGAAATCCGCAGTACATATTTCTGGACAGGGCTCTCTTGAAGTACCGTATATTTGTGTATATGCAGTAATATACAATCTAACAAATATAAGCAATCCTGCATTGTTATCTATTAACTAAAAGTCAGATAGTTGGTATAATTGACACAAAAATAATAACTTTTAGCATTGTTTAGGCCCATTCCAATATGGCTTAATGTAAAAAGAATGCTATATAAAGGAGATGTTTGGCAGAAGGAATAGTACCATGAAAAACATTTCAAGAACCACACACATGAAAACAGCAATTACAACAATCTCTATGCTATATGATCAGGCTTAAAGTAATAAGATAGTCAGATAGCCCATGGCAGTACTGGCTTCTAAGGGCTTTTTACACAATCAGTATGTTGTAAAATAAATGTACATTTGTTTCTCATTTGTTGTTTTCCCTTACACGAAATGTGCTTCTGTTGCAGAAAGTAGCATTTTTAACTATTCAGTGTAATGTAAAATAGCACCAAATGTTGTGCTTTGACATATAGTAATTTTTCCAAATAATTACTTTTCCAACTAATTATTTTTCAAATTATTACTCTGGTTTTTAAAGCATCATAGATTCCTAAAGAACATTGTTTGTTATAAGGATAGTAAGCCGCTCCCATATTTTTATATATTTATCATTTAACTATTTTTCCACTACCACTATTTTGAATGTAATACTGTTCATTTCTCTGTACCTGGGCAATTCTCTGACCATTCCTATGTGTGGACTGAATGTTCATTATTGTTATGAAAATGTACTTGCTTAAACTGTCATGCAGTGTCAATAATATAACAATAGCTTACTTGTCGACAGGAAAAGATTTGAAGAAACTAACCTTCTATGAGGAAAAATAAAGGAGCTCCAAATATATCTCATCCTCATGTTAAAGATTTGTGCAATTGTTAGTACATAAGGGTTGAAAATATATTCAGATCCATCCTTTGTTCATCTGAATCTTTTCTCAAACCTCACTAGAATTCAAAATACAGAAATAGCACACAGCTGTATATTCCCAAAGAATATTGGTAAGAATATTGCTCCTAAAAAAAGTGGCTTTATTAGAGTCATGCATGAACATTTGAGATAGAATGCTATATTTAGCAATTTATGAGAGTAGTACACATGATACTCTTCTAAAAAAAGTGGCAGTCTGCCAAAATGTCCAAATGGGAATGGTTTGGCCCCCCTACAAATGACACTAGGTTGGAAGGAAGACAAAGACAAGAAAGAAGTTCAATCCTTTATTGAGCTGGCAAAGTACTGAGGATGCTTTATCAAAGACTTTAATGTTTTGATATCCCCTATCACTAATGTATGAAAAAAGGATTTGCGTGATAGATTTTTCTGGGCTGAAAAATGCCAGATGGGATTTGGAGCCATTAGACAAATACTACTCTAGGTTCAAATGCTTGCAAACTCTGACTTGGATAAAACGTTTGTGGTGAAGACGTATGACTCAGACATATTCTTTGACTTCAGATGATAGTAGGCTACAAACACTCATTTAAGCAAGAACCAGCTGTCTTTATGAAAGCAAATAGTTTGGTCTCCAAAAGAAGATACAACTTTGTATAACTAAAAATTTTGGAATCATTTGGACTACTTCTCCCTTCATTATATTTAAATAAACAAACAGCTCTAGTGTTAAAGTGGAATATACTATTATGAGTAGACAAAATAGAAAAAGTCAGAATTTACCAATTAGAAAATGAAATGGCATTTATGATTTCTAAAATTTTCCATTTGTATGAAAGGTAAGTTTATCAAAGACTTTAATGTTTTGATATCCCCTATCACTATCACATTGAAGGATCAAAATGGAAAATGAAGTATGACATTTTCATAACATGCTTGTGTATTTTAGACAATCTATAAAAAAACAACTTTTGTATGCAAGGGCTGGAGAAGTGTGGATACTAAAGTCACACTATTATTCACATTGAATAATGAAGACTATTTTTGGTGGGATGGCAATGTTTAACAGAAAAAAAGTGCTTAAGCTTTTTAACTCTATCATGAGAAAAATAACAGTAGTGGGCTTATGGGTGAGGTGTAAGACTGAAACGGGTTTGTAACCTCTGCAATGTGGCTTAAATCACTCGCACATTGTGTCTCTTAAATCTCAAAATTTTGTCTTAACATACATTTTCTAACTTGCTCCTTCCAGAAGTATTCAGGGTGGGGGTCACCAAAGAGTGTTGTGGCATATAGTGCAATGATCTGTCCACTCTCACTCTAAGGAGATACCAGTTCCTAGACAGGGAAATTTCAAAGTTGTGATAGTATCATAGGTAACTTCCTATTTTTTCACCAATTACTTGGTCTGTTTTCCACATGTGGGAGAATAAATTGATGATACATACTATTTTAAAGGGCAGATGGATAAAGTTATTTTTTTTAAATATTTCCTTTTAAACAACTCCATGCAAATATAAAACTACTGAGGCCCAAAATAGATAAAAGAAATCATGTTTGTTGTTTATATTAAGGTATAGTTTTTAAAACAGGAAATCTGTGCTTTTGAAAGTATTGTATTTGATGTTACATGTGAGTCATATTGGAAAGAGAAACATCTAAACAAAGAAGTGTTTTGAGGCAAGATAGGAAGCCCTGGTGGCACAGTGGTTAAAATGCAGTATTGCAAGCAAACTCTGCCTACAGCCTGGAGTTCGATCCTGACAGAGCTCAAGGTTGACTCAGCCTTCCATCCTTCTGAGGTCAGTAAAATGAGGAGCCAGATTGTTGGAGGCAATATGCTGACATTTTAAATTGGCCATAGTAAAGCACTATGGGGCAATATATAAGTTTAAATGCTATTGCTATTCTATCACTCATTCTTTTGTTTTTGTTAATCAAACATAAATAAATGAGAAATAGACTCTCTTTTCTGATCCCTGTGCAGGGTAAGTTGCAAAAGGCTCTCATTCTCCCCTCCCTTTTTTTCTCTTTCGTGTGTGTGTCTGTGTGGGTGTATGTTATCAGGGCTAACAAATTTTATCCACCTTGAAGTTGCCCTGAAATAAGAATATATGTTTTATTTATTTATTTAGAAAATTTATATTGCCGCCTACTCGCAACATGGCGACTCAACACAGCTTACAAAGATATAAAAGCACCATATAAAATAAATAAAAAATAATAAAAAGAAAAATAATAAAATAATAACCCTCCACCCCCTCACCCTGGCAACAACACATATTCATACTAACCATTTAATGGGCTCCATCCTGCTCTGGGTTCCCCAGGCCCACTGACAGAACCATGTCTTCAGGGCCTTTTGAAAAAGTATTAGAGCGGGGGCCAGTCTAATCTCAGGGGGAATGATGCTCCAAAGAGGGAGCCACCATGGAGAAGGGTCCCACTAGATGTAGTGGATGATTGATTTAACCCTGATACAACTCCAGATAGGATGAGGAACATGTTGCTAGCATGCTTAGACCATGATTAAAATGAAAAAATCGTGGTCAGAGGTCCATGCATCTATAAGCTTGGTCAGAAATCAGGAAACAGGTAATGATAGGCAATAGAGGCAGACAAGGAAGTAGCAATGGGTTCAGCAAATCTCAACTAGTATAATTTTGTTTGCTGATTTAAGCATGGGTGGATGGCACTAGTGATAGGTAGTATGGAAAGGGCCTTAAGATATTTTTGCCTTAACTGTAGTAACTATTTTCAGGACTATAAACAAGTCTATCTGCTTAAATATTCAATTGTTAAAGAGTTCTCTGTATTCAATTATACAGTAGCCTATCTCTGAAATATTAACATGTTAAACGCAATATATTTTCATGAATGAAATCTGATATTAATTGGTCTTGGGGTATTTTATTTTCTAAATTGAACTATGAACTGTTCAGTGTTATTTTTCTTCTTCCAAGCTAAGGAAAACATTAGATACTGTGTGAATGAACTGGTCTGAAGCACAAGGAATTGACTCTTGCCATTTACCTGTCAATCTTCCACTTTTCAGTCTCTTGCCAAGAAATGAGCACAGAAATTAATTGACTCCTGTCCTTTGCTGTCTCCTTTTTTCCCCCCTTTGTCTTCTTTTCATGGTTACTTAAATTAAAGCAAAGATAAAATTCCTGAGGAAGCTGGCATTAATCAAAGTTTAGTTTAAATTGAATTAAGTGTTTTTTATTTAACTCAGCAGTATTAGTTATTAAAACCAGAAGGTTCTTCCCAGGCAATGTTAAAAAAAGCAAACAATGGCTCACACTGTGGCACAGATTTTATTGAGGAATTAAAAGGATTGTTTTTTATTATTTTGCCTAAATGTGATTTCAGACAAATCCATATAAACAAGAACAATGACAGAAAACCTGGCAACTAGTTTTCCTTTCACCAGTTCTGGGTAGAATGTTTGGCACTGCTATAAGGACAAGGTGATAGAGATAAGATGGCATCGTTTATGAAGGTTTACTTCTCTGTCCAAAAGTATTCTTGCAAGGTGGCTCAGGAAAAGTTTTCTTGAGCAGATGAATTATGATGAGATAAGATCGTTTTTCCTTTGTGATTTCAAAGTCATTAGGACTCCTCCTTTTCTTTTCCCAGGCTCTTTCTGTAGGCTGGTGTAGACTTTTTGGGATGAAAGACAAGATTTTCAAGATTTATCATACAGCTTGTGAAAGATAAATAGGAGAATTAAAGTACATTTGATAACCCCACTTTATCTGGAGAAGTCTGGATAAATTGATCCTGGATTAAAAATCACAATGTAATCTTATCCAAAAGTTAGCCAAAAATGAGAGCACCAGCCCTCACCTTTTTCAGAATAGAATTTAGAGCTGATATAACAGGGAAAGATAAATAATTGATGCTACTAAATAGAACAGTTACCTGTGTACAGAATACCAAGCACCCTCTTATTCATTGGGGAACACAACCTGCTTCCTTCCAGCACCAAAATTTCTTGTCAGCTAATACATATACCGTATTTTTCGGAGTATAAGATGCTCCGAAGTTTAAGATGCACCTTAGTTTTTGGGGAGGAAAACAAAAAAAAATAAATCTGCCTCTGCCTACCAGCATCCATTGGTATTCAACTGGCTAGCGTCCTTGCAGCAAATAGCAAACAGCCTGGTCAGCTTCAGCACGTTATTGCAGCCTGATTCAGCACGAG
>JANHFL010004594.1:825921-871594 GCA_032468155.1 Oxyrhabdium leporinum | reverse complement strand
CTTGCAGCAAATAGCAAACAGCCTGGTCAGCTTCAGCACGTTATTGCAGCCTGATTCAGCACGAGCAGCTGATTGGCGGGTGGATCAGGCCTCCTGAATACCCCCTATCAGCTGTTCCAGGCTGCAGGGATCGCCACAGACCATCGCTGCCTTCGTGCCTCATGTTTTTGGCCTCTGTGCCTCGCATTTTTGGCTTCTGTGCCATGCGTTTTCAGCCTCTGAATGCTCCATTTCAGCCCCCTTCAAGGCTGCGGGGATCACCACAGCACATTGCCACCGATCACCTCCTCTGCACATGCATTTTTGGCTTCCGCACATCACATTTTCAGCCTCCACATGTCCCGTTTTTGGCCTCTGCACGTCGCAGTTTTGGGGGGTTTCAGGCAGCAGGGATCGCCACTGATCCCCGCCGCCTGGAACCGCCTGAAAACGCTCCGGTACTTTAAATATGATATTTTATAACAGTACTACATGTTAATTTTGAGATAACTGACTCTGTGTTTATGTTCTAACAAGTCAGGTTAGAGGTAGCATAAAAATCTGTGAGATAGATGTGTTTAACATTTCTCATGCCTGTTAACACTGTTAGCAGAGATAAATGATCTCTGACTATTTTATTTTAATTCTCAAATTGAGCTGAGATGCTGGAATTTCCAAAAATAAATCAAGAGTGCAAAATTTAAATCTAAAGGAGTTTCTATAAAATTTAAGTGTGTGCACATTTGTATAGAGTACTCTTATGTGGGTTCAACTGTTGTACAGTGTTTTAAACACTGTCAGCTGGAACCATGTCTATTTTCATAGTTGTAGGCAAAATCGGAGTACTAAGACATGCAGAAGAAATCCACAAGTATTATGAATCCATTCTTTAAATTAACGTTTCTACTCATATCTATATTAGGTTTATAATGTTCTATTGGTTATTATTTTTCCTTTCACAGACTTCTAGAAGTCACAGAATTCTACTGAGATTATTAGGGGTCGTGAACGTCTTGCAATATAAAAGATAAATGCTATCATTTGTAAATCTGGCAGAAACATGGCCTGTATTGATAAAAAGGCATTGATTCATTATCACATAGTTGGATCACCAAGTTTGGAATAAACTGGTGTCAGTAAACACATTAAAAAAATTTATTGAAAAAATAACGAAGCAGTGGAAGACAAAATTGGTGGCTGGAAATAAAAAACATGGGCTTGTGAACATTAAGAGAGGCATCTACCAGAATGACGTATTATCACCCTTATTATTTGCCATTGCTATGATCCACTTTCAGTGACTTTGAAGAAAACAAATCTTGGCTAACAGCAAAAAATGCTAACAAAATTTGACATTTGCTTTATAAGGATGATCTGAAGCTTTATGGAAATTCAGAAATTGAAATCCAGTAATTGACACTAAGAATTTTAAGCACAGATACAGTAATGGAATTTGGCATTTAGAAATGAGCTACAATAGCAATAAATCAGGGCAAAATCAAGAACAGTAATGGAATTAAAATGCTGAATGGCGAAACAATCAGGAGCCATCAGGATGAAGCCTATAAATATACAGGCATTTTGATGTTGGATAACATCAAGCACTGATATGTTAATATGTGGTTAGTAAAGAATACATCCAAAGAGAGGAAAGTGCTAAAGTCAAAACTGAACAATGGAAACACCATAAAAGTCAATAATACCTGGGCCATCCCTATGATACAACACACTGCTGGTATTATTAATTGGACTCAAGCTGAACTGGATAGTTTGGACCAAAAGACAAGAAAGCTGATGACTATTCACTATGCATTAACAACTCTGCAGTTGATTGATTTATTGTATCTGCCTTGCAGAAATGGTGACAGAGATTTTCTTCACATCAAAAAAACTATCAAGCAAGAAAAGCACCCATTGGCTGATTATAAAAAAAGACAGCCAAGAACAAGCATAGGTACAAATTAAAAATTAGAACTTACGTAGTTCTAATATACTAGTCTAATATACGTAGTATACTAGTCATTGCCAACTATAGGGGGCGGTGTTCATCTCTGTTTCAAGCGCTTTCCGAAGACATTTCTATAGTCATGTTGACATCACAGAGCACTAATGTACAGGATAACTGTTTTTGTACAGGATTATGTTATACAAGTTTACTGTTCTTGATTTTGCCCTGATTTATTCCTAATATAGTACATTTCTCTAGGCCAAAATCCATTGCTATTTGTGCTTAAAGTTGTTACAGTGTTTGTCCAAATTCTTGGCTCATAACATACCAAATTTAACTGATTGAAAAGAAGAAAGTGTGGAAAATTAATATAGCAATTGCAGGGGATAGTAGAATAGAAGACAAAGAATTGGAAAAAGATCATAAATTATCAAGATCTGAAAATTAAAGTTGAAAGATTATGGCATGAACCAGCCATGGTGCCATGTACCAGAAAATCTTGGGTGGCACTTAGAAAATCTGACTTTGCCAAAATTTTCATCTATCAACTATGAAGGCCACAGTGTTTGGATCTGCAAGCATATTACACAGATGCATTATGATATCCTAGGTACTTGGGAAGAACATAGATATGAAGGCTAAGACCAACTAAAGAACTGGTAGCGGTGATTTAACATTGTGCATATAATAAATAATATGGTGAAGTAGCAACAATGGTGCATTGGAATATCTGCAAGAAATACCATTTGTTTGTAAGCAAGAACTGATGAGATCACAAAATAGACAAAATAATAGAAAATTAGAAAGTAAAGTGCCCTTGGATTTTAAAATTCAAAAAAATGCTTGCCATATAACACATTAGACTTAACCATTGTTAATAAGAAAGGCAAAAAAGTCTGGATACTGGATGTTGTAGAGCTTGGAAACAGCAACATAGAAGAGAAAGAACTGGAGAAAATCACAAAATACAAAGATCTGCAAGTAAAAGTAAAGCAACTGTTGCAAAAGAAAGCAAAGATAATACCAATAGTAAGAGGCACCTTGGTGAAAAACATCTGGAGTACCACTTGGACATTTGGAGACTCGTCATTGACAAAATCAGTCAATTGCCAAAGGTCTCTTTACTTCAAACAGCTTACATCCTACAATGATACCTTTAACGCCATGAAACAATATCTGCCTATCCCATATTCTTGGGAAGGACTTGGTAGGTGAGCAAAAATGCCAGTTCCATTTTAATCATCTAGCTGACTACAACCAACCACAATAATAATTAGATTTGTATTCCACCTTTTTAATGTATTTTATTCAAGGTGGCCCAACAGCTACTTAATCTCTTCCATAGTTTAGTCCAATATTATCATCAAAGTGATCAGTCTGTAGTTACTCAGGACTTCCTTTTCCCCCATTTTGAAAGATGATTTCTTGCTCAAGACTGTAATTGGTCTGTTCCTGGAGACCTAAACTTATTCTTGATAGTGAAATGCTCCCTAGCTATCTGTTTATTTACCTTAGGTTACCACTTTTCCTTTTGCTTAGTTTTATTTGAACATAACTGCATACAATGTAACCAATGGTGGCAGAACCAACAACACACAGATGGCAAAACTCATCTCTTTCCTTATTTAAATTGACCTTGTACACAGCATGAGACTTGTACATTTTATTTAAAAAATTGATCTAATGCTCTTTCAAAAGAGCATTATTCCATTTATACACAGCCTGCATAGCATTTGTGACAGATCTAACTATGAAAAGTGCCAGTAAAGCATTACACAAGGAAAAGCCTTTTGTAAACTAGGTGTCTAGTCTCTCCTGCACTCTAGCCCTAAATGTCCATGGAGGGAGTGCTAAACAATTTATAGGGGAAAAGGTGTAACCATAACAACCTGAAGTAATCAGTAAGATCTGGGCAAGTTCCAACCCCTGACCACAAACACATTAATAAAACAATGCTAGGTCATATTCACAGTAAATCCTATATTAGGAGAAGAGTATTTTGCAACATTAAAAATCAACTTTAACCTGCTTCAGCTATGAATGAGGGCAACATTATGAGGACAAGGCATAACAGTTTGCTTGATTTGTACCACAGTTAGGGGGTATGAGGATGTTCCCTCAGTGAGCTTGAATGAACATCAGCGTGCAAAATAAGAATCCCAAATGCTGCCTCAAATCTCATTAGGATCAGCTTGAGACTATTGAATCAGAACTACTAGGTGGGCTGTGGGATTTTACATAATACTGCTTTTTGTCAGAACCTACTTCAGCAAATTGTTGGAAATAACTATCCTGTTCTTAACGATGGCACAAAAGGAGAAGTGAACCACACAAGTTAATGGGAACAGTACAATCCTTATTGTCCAGTGAAGGAGTGTATTGTAAATGTATTCTAGCACCACAATATTACTATCAGTATTCTGTCTAAATATTTCTGATGTATCTTTTTTTAATCTAAAGATGCAATTCCAAATATTTTATGTCAGTGTATTCAGTAAACAGCAGAGGCATCTGCAGGATCCACTGTTTTTGTTAAGCTGTGCTCCTTTAGTATGTGTGAGATGTCATAATGCACATAGAAAATTCTGCTTCAGGTATTTGCATATAATAATATGGACACTTCTGCTCAAAATAATCTCAAAGAGAGCAATATGCATATGCATCTCATACAGTTGAGCCTCTACTTAGCTTAAATTTCCTTCCCAGATCATTTGAAAAAGCCTACAACCTTAATCCATTGATAACATTTGGTGGCGATTTCTTGATTCAGAGGAAATGAAATTTTTGGGAGAGTGCTTGTTTACTTTGTGTTGCTTGTGCTCTACTATATGTTGTAATTTTGTGCTGTACATCTGTTTTGCTTATTCAATTCATGAGTTGTCTGTTCAGCTGTAAATGTTATTAGTATTAATAACATTTATCACACACTATGAAAATATGATACTAAAATGTGTTTTGCTGAGCTGTCAAGGCAATGTATTTCACAGAATGAGTTTAATTACCTGAAGCCAATTTAAGACACTTCCAGATGGCTCTATTTCCATTCCCTAGTCCCTCCAAAGCAATTCCCTAGTCCCTCCAAAGTAAATTGAAGGAGATTTACTGATTATCTTTACTCCAGTTGAGGTATTGCAAATATGCTAAAGGAACAGGTTATCTCTAGCTACCAATAGGAGACTGCAAAAGTAATTCAATGAGTGCCATCTTCAAGTGGAAGTTCTGAAGGTGCCATCATATAAGTTCTTAAGCAAGGCATTTTTCCAAAGCCTTTAACCAGGTTGCAAAGGCAGCCAAGATTTGGGATAGAGAATGATAAGTACTAAACAAAATCCATACCCATTAGGGCTGCAGAAACTGGATCTTACTGTAAGAGTATTCCTGTACTGCTATTTCTATTCTACTGCTACTATTTCCATTCTAACAGTTCAAACCAAAACTATACTACTCTGACCAGTAGAGTTAAATATTATATTAAGTCTTGGAAAGAGATTCTTTTTTAAATTCTGTTCCATGTTTGTCCCAGAATAAGCTGCTTGTTTTCTTAGCCTTCAAACAAAGTGAATAGGAGCATTGTTTGGTTGTATATATAAAAAGATTTTCCATGTAAAATGCTGATGAAAAAAAAAGCAGCAAAGCCAACCTATGGAAATTGGATCCAGAACATGAGGATTAGCAGCAATATGTTGACAATATAAATCATAGAACAAATTTGGACAAACAGAATGGAGTAAAACATATTCACTTCTTGAATCTACTGAAGAATCTAGAACACAAAAGTTTGGCAAACCTAGAGAAAGGCTAAATTCTACAAAATAAAAGGACAAAAAAAGAAAAGAAAAAGAAAACAGAAGAACATTGTGGCTAGCATAAAAAGACAAATGAAAAAAATAGCTTGATGATCTGGAGATACATGTAATTGGCTTGTAGAGTAGGTGATAAGAAAATGAAAAAGCAATTTTTGACAGAAGGAAATTTGATCTGGCCAAAATTGTGAACAATTACAAGTACATCAGCAAGAAATTTAAAGGATTTTCACCATTTCTAAAACAACCCAGATGGAGTTTAAAAACAACCTATAAATCCCACAATAACTAAAGCTATTCTGAAAAATAGGATAAATAGCCTAGCCATGCTTATGGTCTGGTCCCTCTGTAATATATTAGAATGCTATGGTATTTCAAGATGGGCTGAAAATGATTATTTGTTCAAATCATAATTCTGAGAAGCTAATTGGAATTCGGTGTTGCAAGTGTATTTTATTACCTGAATCATTAAATTATCAAAATTTTGCTGAGCCTGTTTCTGAGCACAATTCAACATATGTTGATATTTAAATCCTGAATGTATCCTAAACCCATACATGCACCTTCTTCTAAATATGCTAGATTATACTTCTAAATCATTTCCAGAGATTCCTTTCTGAACAAACTTTCAAATGATATGTATGTGGGGAGAGGTAACCAGGAAGATAATTTTCTCAGTGATAACATCCCATTTTTAAATTTATCCTCTCTGTCTAGTGCCCTGTCATTATTATTAATATTATTTTAGTACAAAGTGAACATTTTGAGAAAGTCTTTAAATCATATAAACATTTAGGTAAAAAATTGATTTTGTTTTATGCTAGTTTTACTTCTCTTTCATATACTCTTTCATATACTCTTTCATATACTTGTTTTATTATGTTCTTTCAAAATTATGTGACCTACCTTGATAAATTATATTTAAACATATATACCCATATTAATACATGTCTTGATAAGGAATTTTATTCAGCCTCAGCAGTTGGTAAGCATATGCACAAAATATATTGGGGTAGTAATGGAGGTAGAAGACAATAAGGAAATGAAAATATTCTCTCTATATTATGATAGAAGACCCCCCAGAAAATAAATAGCTCATTATCTTGATGAGGAAAAAAAGGGAGAGATTTATTACACTGAGCATTGTAGCTTTTGCGGGCATGTTGATCTTTAGAGGATTAGGCCATTTTCATCTGTCAATTATAGCATCATTCAGGAATCATCTAACCATTGATGTGTCTGTCAGTATATAGTCCAGCAATGCAGACAAGCTTCATATCACCTTAGCAATGATTGGATAATGCTAGAAGATGGTATGAGCAGCTACTGTGGTAGGGAAGTAGCCTTATGCTAAGTACACCCATAGTACATCAGGGGACTGCCAGATTGGGAAAAACTGGTATAAATGCTCTGTACAATGAAACAACAACGGAACGTTGTGTAATTTCCCTATGATTGTAGTACAGAGGTATCAGTGACAAAGAGGGTAAGAGTAAAACTGTGGAAAAGATGTGCCAGTAATGATATGTTCTTGTATAATACATTAATAAATAGAAAATAGTTACATTTTAAATTATTTTCTAGCTCATTTCAATAAACAAGTGACCAAAAACCTGGAAAAAATATAAAGAAAAAACAAAAAAGCTTTTTCGGGAGAGGACATCCTAAACATACAATTCTCGGATATTTTAAGATGGATAAAATTAGAAAACTGAAGGAAGGTTTTCTATCTACAGTATCTATCTAACTCAACAAAACAGTAAAAAAATGTCCCAAACTGCTTTCTATAAAAAAAAAAAAAGTGAGGGATGAGGTATACTACCAAAATGCCTGCAACATTTACCCAATTTGATAAATTATTATCTGGAAGTTTCTTAGAGCACTATAGAGAACTATTTCTAGGCTGATGGTAATTGCATTCTTTTTACAATCTGATTAGTAGAGTTCTTTTTTGAGGTCTAACACATCAGGGCAGATTGATGTGATTCATGTAGTTTACTGTAGTGTTTTGCCCATTAGAAAATGAAGCTGTTGTTTCTTTCATATACTAGCAATATTTTTTCTAGACTAATCCCAGATTCTCTCTCCTTATTCTCATCCAAATCTGTCTGTTGTATATTTTAAGAACAAGCACACTTTTTGGGAGGCCAAGCTGTGCACTTCCAATTGTCAGTGGGGTCAGGGATAAAATTAATTTAAATTAATTAAATATAGTTAATATTCCTCTTATTAGTTATTCCTAGTTATTCCTCTTGTTTTTATATATTTTGTCACATTAATTTGAGGTAATTTTTGCAGAACCTCTTGAGACTATACCCATGTTTTTACCAGGGGGGCTATATGGGGCCCCCGGGTCTACAATGTATACTTCTTTTCTGTATTAGTCCCTTAATAAAATATTTTTAGCCTTATAGTTGTCCGTGTGTGTCCCACCCCAGCAATTATATAAGCATGCTGGCCTTTGGGAAATGGTTTCATACTTAAGATATCCTTGATGAAATATTCTGAATTCTGCTCTAGACTTCCTTTTTTTATTTCAAACTTTTTAGCCTCTTGGGCTCTTGGCCTCAGAAAAGAGATAATTTTATTTTTTGGAGTAGCTTTCAATTGTTACTTCATTCTCCTTTGTAGGTCTTCACAATAATTGATCTAATTCATTTGTTAAATTAGTCTCCACTAAATGTATTAATATTTAGCTGTTCAGTAGCAGGCTGGAAGACATGAACTAAATTCCTTTTTTTGAAGAATAATTTATATTGGAATTCAAATTACGGTAGGGAGATAACTGTAATTGGGTTTTGGGTCCTATTATTGTTTGTTTTAGAATCCATTGGGCTATGTGTTTCATCCTTCTAGTCTGGGTGAATAATCATATGTGTATGCAAAATTCTCTTTTGAAATCTTGCTGTCTGCAGAATGCAGAGGATTCCAGGATTCATGGGACTGAAATTCAGTATGTCACAGAGTAGTTCTGAATTCTGTGTGAAAGCATTTTAAAACCTTTCCTAAGTTAAACAAAAGCAGAAGAGAGAGTAGACTTAACCAGAAAAGTCGTAATATTTGTTTCTTCTACTAAAATTGGCAATAAAATTGTGTCCATGAAGCAGAAACATTTACATGATAGAATCCTTGTTGCTTTGTTAAGTTGAGGAGGTGGAAGGTTCAAGGCAAGATTTCCAAGCCAACGTAATTATATAAAGTGAACACAAAAGCCTGGGGTGAATAAGATGGACATTATGTCAGTTTCCTGCTAATATGTTCTTCCATTTTGTGAGACAGAATGTCTTTTCAAAACATTTGCTTTCTAACCAAGGTAAACTTAATTCTGAGAAAATGCTTTCCAAAGGCCTGTGTATCCTGTAAAATGGAAATGAGTGTGACCTGGCTTGAACAATTAATTGTCCAGCCCTATTCATTTATTATTATTTCCAAATGGGAAACTCAAGAATTCTTACTCTTCTACACAAAAATAAATTCAAAATGAGTGTTAATTGTAGGAAAACTTCAGCATTTAAATAACAGAGCTCAACAAGGAAAATAACAGTTATGCATAGACCTGGCATATATTAAAAGATGTTTGTAGCACAGATAACTTCTAAATTCTTTTGCCAAGTGTAGGCTAAATCCAACTTGGCCTACCACAAAAAAAAATCCACTTGGTTTTGGCTCTGTCCCTTCCTTTTGATGATGGGGAAGTGGCAAGTAAATTGATCCTTGTGGCATTTCTAAAGCAACTTTTGGATTGAGTTTTACCCTGTATAATTACAATCTTTGAGGACCATAGTAAGTTTTTTTTTTCCTAAATTTCCATGCCACATTAATTGTCAATTGTTATTCTGTGTATAAATCCTGGCCATTGCAGCTTTTCCTATATAATTCTATTCTGTACTTTACTTCTCAAAGGTGTGACATTTTCAAAAATATTATCTTTATATACAATTATACAATTATTATGGAAAGTTATCGTATGGTATATTTTTATCAGAATGAATTCTGACTGCCTGAAATAGTTTGCTGCTGATGTACGATGTGGTGGAGAGTGTGTTTGTATATGTGTGTTTGTGTGTACTAATTTCTTTAAATATGTATAGCCTACCTTGTAGATCCACAAACCTCCATCTTTTTCAGGATGAGGTAACAGAGAAAGTTGACTGCAGAGGAGCAGCTGAAATACTAGCTATGGCTGTGGGTAATCAGAAGAAAAGCTGAAACTATCTTCCAGAATGTAAACACCCTTATAGCTTAATGGACCTATTTACATTGAAGGAGACCAGGAAATGAAATTTGTTTTGTTGTTCCAAATAAGCCCATGCAGATGGTAAGCAGAACCAGACGAGTCAGTGAGTATGAATGCAATGGCTTTTCCTTTGAAAAGTGCTTGATTTTATCAAATTGTTTACTAAACTGTCACAACAAGGCATGAAACCAAGGAACCCTTGTACATGCTCATATTGGCAATATGTTCCTGAAAGTGGGCAGTGATGGAAACATGGCTTAGTTGGCTTCCTGCCCTGAAGTACATGAAATAATCAGTCACATTTCTCTGAAGCTATTGAATGTGGCCTATGGGGTAGCTATAGGTGTGGACATGATGGGAATCAGCATTGACCATAGAAAATGGCTTCTTTAGATTTACATTTCATATAATTTGCAGACAGGTTAGGTGGGATTTTCTTGTGGTTCTTGAAAAAATACCAGTCGATCCTTTCTTGGTTTATTTTGCATAAACCATGTAGAATTATTTTGCAATGATCCAGACCAATTATTTTCTTTAGACCCAAACAAAGAAAAGAATATCTGCCCTGGGTTTGAAGAAGATAGGAAAACAACTACAGCAGTATCCAAAGCAGTTGCACTTTGCCTTTGAACTAGGAGCTAAGAGTGATTGCAACATATTCTGCCTGCTCTTCCCCCACACTACCCCATCCTGTTTTTAGTCTCTGCGTGTAGATTTAAAATTAAATTGGTTCTGGTTAGCAAATGAGAACAGGACGGTTAAATTGAATTTTCAAAAGAATGTTGTGAATTCTGTGTGAAAAAAAAAGAACACTCCTACATGCCTTTGCTCCTCATCTTATTGCCTGTAGTTCACTTTTACCCACTATTGGCCAATCAGAGTTCTATTGGATAACTTTTCTTCTTTTCTTTCATTCAATGTTCATCTGGTTTTTCTGCAATCCCATATTTCCTAGCCATTGTTTAACAATTGTGAGATCTTTCTTTCAAGCTGATTGAGAACTACACGGCAGATGTTAACTGATTAGGCCTCAACTTTTCTGTGTTGAATAATATGGCTGAGAAATAGGCAAAAGTGTGGAGCTGACACTTTTCATCAACTCAAAAACCAAAACACAATTATCCTGCAGCTATGTCCTGGGTCTTGATTGATGATGTTTTGGGAACTTCATGTATCCATTCATGTATTCCTCAAAGAGGGCATTGCTGGGTTTATCAATATCCTTGCTAAGCTTTTCTTCCCCATTCCTTCTTATTCCATGAAGTTTCTCCAATTTTTGTTTTCTGTGCTAAATATTTTCTGTGTCAGCAATGGAAGAGAATTAAGACTTTCCATTTTATGTTTTTTGCATTTGGAAATCAGAATGAAATGTTGCAATTATAAACTATGACAAAAAAAAATCTGGCCATTGTTTTGAAAATTTGGAATTATCTGATGCAATACAGATAGTCCTCGAGTTACGACCACAAATTTATGTTGCTAAGTGAAACATTTGTGAGTTTTGCCCATTTTATGACTTTTCTTGCCACAGTTATTAAATGAATCATTGTAATTGTTAAAGTAGTAACACAGTTGTTGAATGAATCTGGCTTCCCCATTGACACAGCTTGTCAGAAGGTCCCAAAAGGGGATCACATGACCCCAGGACACTGCAACCATCATAAATATAAACCAGTTGCCAAATTTTCATCATGTGACCAGGAGGATGTGGCAATGGTTGTAAGTGTGAAAAATGATCATAAATCACTTTTTTCAATGTCGTCATAACTTTGAACAGTCACTAAAAAAACTGTTGAGGACTACCTTTACAAATCCCAAACATAAAGTACTAATCTTCCTTTTTGAAACATATTAAAGCTATCTGATTTTTTCCTTTGTCAAATTTATTTAGTTAGTTAGTTAGTTAGTTAGTTAGTTAGTTAGTTAGTTAAAACTTTTATGTAGATATTCATCTTGTACCAAACTCTGGGTGGCTTGCAGCCAAAAAATAAAACATATAGAATAAAAATATTAAAACCCTAAGTATAAAGCCAAAACTAAAACAAAACCTGTTACCATAGCTAAATTTTCACATGTAGCTCAGACATTCATCTCATCAATCTCACCCTATACCAGCACTTGGTGATAAGTTATTAAGCCAGGTCTTAAGTACTTTTCAGAAGGTTAAAAGGTGGGGACCTGTCCAGTTACTACTTTCCAACCTGGAGTCAGTGTTTTACCATGTTTTGTTCATACTGAGACTTCCTGACCTCTACATAGTTTTCACGTGAGGACAATGAGATATTCTATTTTTCTTAGTATATCTTCCACGGCTTGATGTGATCAATACAACTGAGGGATTTTTTATTATTAATGAAGCTCATAGTGACTTAATTTTGTTATTTTTTGGTTTTCCCAATTCAGGATGCACCAGCAATAATGTCTTGTGTTCCTCAACCTTTTCTAAAGCCTTTTTGAACATCTGGTATCTTTTCTTTCATGAGGGTTCTAATCTGCATTAGATGATCCTAAGCATTATATTGTTAACGTGTGAAATTAATGATATTGTACCATAGTTTACACAGGTGCCCTTTTTTTGGTATTGAAATGTGGATCAGTGTCTTCCAATCTCTTTGCTTCTGTGTCATTCTCCAGATCTGCTGGCATAGTTAGAACCTTTACTGATTTTCCTTCTGTTGTTTGCCATATTTATGAGTCTTCCATCAGTCCCTGTAACCTTCTAAAGCTCTGGAATGCTGATTTAACTCCATCTTCTCATAGTAGAGGTTCTTGTAAATAGTGATTATTGTCTAAGAGATCTTAGAGGTGACACCTCTACTGTATAGTAGTTCAGTATACTCCTGCTTTTCTTTAATCTTCTTTGAATCAATTACTATTTTCTATCTTTTAGAATACCAATTTGAGGTTGGAACTTCCTTCAGAGATTTTTTGGAAAACATTCCTTGATTTTCCATGTCATTTCCATCTTATGTGTCTTTACAAAAATTGTTATAACCCTGCTTCTTGTCTATCTCAACAACTCTAAAACTTTCGTTATGTTCCTTCCACATATTTTTTTGCCTTTCTTTGCTTTGCCTTCTTTTCTTTTCTTAGCAAAATCCAATGTGTTCTGACATTCAATTTGGTTTCTTTTGTTCCTTTATTTTTGGTAAATCATTTCGACATTCATCCTTCAGACAGCAACAACAACAACAATAATAACAAAAATAGATAATATCAGTGTTTAGTCTCTCTGGCAGCTATAGCAAAAATGACCATGAAGGCACAGAGCCCAGCAGCCAGATGGGAAGAGACAAGCCTGTAGTATGCAAATTGGAAAATTGCTTTAATGTGAACTAGAATGTCAGCATGGGAGGTATTCTGCCAGTTTAGGATGGAAAACACGAATTTCATCCTGCAATTCAGTTCCCTTAAGCAGCAGGCTGCCCTGAGATAGAAACTCAGTTGGCAGGATATTTCCTTGGCAATGGATATTGGGTGTCTTTGTGCCATGGCAACCAAGGAGTGTGAATGAATGAATGAATGAATGCTCTGTTAGGTTCAAGAGGACATCAGTGGTTTCCTGTTGAAAATTATACAGGCACCCTCATCCACAATCAAATCATGGAAAGAGCAGCCTTATTTAACACTGATCTGGCCTTCCACAACACCCAGACCCCAGGGCCACCAAGGATCTATTTACAGGCTACAGAGGGCAAATATTTTCAAACACTTCTCAGCTTCTTCTAATATGGCCACCCTCAGATTTCTGCCATATTTATCTTTGCCCATCGTAATTACAATAACTTCACCTTCCTTCTCCTGCATACACTCCCATCCCCAATTCCGCTTCCCAGACCCAAGTATTCAAGTGTTATTATTATAATTTTATTGTTTTTTGCCTTAATTGAACAAATAAAACTGCAAAATATTGGTTGCAAAGATATGGTAGCTGCTTGCCTGCTTGAATTCTAAAGTTTAAAGTTCGAATGGCTCATGATCCAGTAATGGGACCCAGCCCCAGGGTTCAGGACTTCTGCCATAAGATATTTGAGAACTTAATAGGTTTGGGTTGCTTGTGGTATACTTGGATTTTAATTTGCCATTGTTTTCTCTGCTGATGAGTATGTCCAGGAAGGGTAGTCTGTTGTTGTTCTCTTCTTCGCTTGTGAATCTGATTGTTTTATAAATTGTTGCTAGTTTTATATATATGCTCTACTTAATCTTTTTTAGATAATGACAAAAGAAACATTCACATAATAGATCCATATTTTAACTTATATCAGTGGGAGTAGTATTATTTTCAAACACTGCATTGCTGTCTTGCTATGAATCCCATGGGTATCCTCCTGATCTGTTTGTATATTTGTTCATTAAATTGGAGGTTGGTGAGGCAGAGGTCTATAAGTTTCATATGTGAAGGTATTTTGGAACCTAGCATTATATGTGTTTCTTATGCATATCTTCATTTTTGTTAGCTTCTTCAGTTTTTAATAAAACTAAATCATTGGTTTTGCCTGTAAAGAAACTGTTTCATTATTTCCAAAATTGTAGAAGTTTCCACAGCTGACAGTATATTAATATGGTTTTTATTTATTTATTTATATTTATATAACTACCCATCTTCTAACCAACTTGGGCAGCTCCCAATCAAAAGTTAAAATAACAAATAAAACCATATTACTAAACACTAAACTAAACACATTAAAACATTAAAAACAACAAAAACCCTGCACCAAGTCAAAATTCAGATGTGCAGTCATCTAATCTTATCCCAGTCTTTGGGTTCTTCAAAGCTTTACAGAAGGCTAGAAGGGTAGAGACTTGCCTAACTTCAGGGGGCAGTGTGTTCCATTGGGCAGGGGCTGCCACAGAAAAAAATATGTTCCATCAGTTGGCAATATTTATGATAAGAGACTAGTAGCATGCCCATTCTATCTGACCTGGCAGTATGGGCAAATGTCCTTAGAGAAAGGTGGTTCTGCAGATAACCTGTCCCTGTGCCATACAGGGCTTTAAAGGTGATAACCAGCACCTTGATGCTCCCAGAAAGAAACTGGAAGCTCTTGCAGCTCATGCAACAGAGGTATTACGCGGGCAAACCTAGGGCCCCTATTATTGTGTATGCTGCTATATTCTGGACAAGTGAAGTTTTGGAGTGGTTTTCAAGTGGTTTGCACCCTTATAGAGTGCATTGCACTAATCCAAACAAGAAGTGACCAAGGCATGAGTAGACTGAGCAAGGCCTCCTAGTCCAGAAAAAGGTGCAAATAATGTACTAGATGAATTTTTGCAAAGCCCCCCCTCCCCAACCATGGCTTCCACCTGCCCCTCAAGCAGGAGCTATGAGTCCAGGAGGACCCTCCAAATTGGACACCAGCTCAATCTGAGAAAATGCCACCCGGTCCAGAATGAAGTATCATCTCAGCTTGGAGGGCAAAAAACTCATGAGTTGAAGCCATTTCTTCTCCATCCAGATCCTTACAGCCTCAAGGCACTCAGCCAGCACTGCCATACCGATGAATGACGTCCCCTAGTAGTTTCATGTAGATGTTCTTTGTTAACATTAAGCAATTTTTTTGCAGATTATACTCATTTTTAATAGATCAAATCATGAAAATACAATTAATAAGCTAATCCTGCTTTGTTATTCATGCAATCTTTTATCTTTATCTTTTATTGATTTTATTACATTTTTATTGTTGTGAGCTACACAAAGTTGTTGTGAATGACATACACATTTAATAAATATTACTATTACTATTACTATTATAATTATTATTATGGTTAGTTACACAGTCAGACAGATGGTTAGAATGGATTTGGCATTTTTATCCAACTATCAAGTTTTTTCCAAAGACCTGGGATAGGCAGATATCTGATTATGTTAAAGGTAATTGTCACAGGATGTAAGTTGTTCCAAGTAAAGCTTCCTGATAGTGATTTTGTTAATGCTAATGGTGTTCAAATAGTCCAGATGTTTTGGAATTGCACCCAAGGGGCCTATTAATATTGGTACTACCTTTGCTTTCTTTTGCCACAGTTATTCCTCTCTATTAGCATTCCTCCTCCTCCTCTTAATATTTTAGTTTAGAGAGTCTGTTGTTTATGAGAACAAAAATCAACCTTATATTTTTTTCATCGGTAGCATCCAAATATCTCTAGCTGCTTTTAATGCTGGAAATAAATTTTAATTCTAAATAAATTAGAATGAAATAAATGCTAGGATTTTAAATACAGTACTGTATTGACCATATCCAGTACTGACCATAATTTAGCGGTGTCCACAACACAATTGTGGTGTTCTGCCACAAGCACTGTCTCTTTGAGATGTGTGCAATATCATGACACATGTAGAAAAGAGATGGGGCATGCACATATTGCTATAATGCTGCTTTCATCATTCTAATTCCCCATACTTCCCCCTGTTGATGCTGATTACATTTGCAATCTCATTTTTGTTTTAAAAAATAATAGATGTTAATAGATAAGTCCAATGGTACAAAAAAGTCAGAAAAATTAAAGTGTCAATTTACACATGGGAGACAAAACCTAGGACTCTGCCCATTCTACAGAAATGTAATTGTTACTGTATATATTTGTCTAAAGCATCTAAATGGAATTAACATATGCATTCCTATAAAATATGTATTACTCATTAGATTATATTCATTTTTACATTTATTCTTCCCTGTATACAATTTTTGGATGCACTCCACATTGCATCATAATTCATGAGGAAATAGAGTTGTCATCACCTAAACAGAGCCACTACAGCAATTTCAAGATTTTCAGACTGAAATTCTAAAATATTCATTAGCAATCTAATACTATCAGAGTTTGAAATTCTTTAATGAAATCCGATTGTGCAGGCTGTATTATTTTTGGCAGCAGGTTCTTTAATCTATATCCTAACTTATAATTAGAATGTTTGTTACATGTAAAAAAAATACTGGATGATAACTCACACAATCTATAGTGCTTGCCCAGTTTCAAAATCACTATTATATAGGCTTCATAAAATGATAAGGGAAGAACTCCATTTTCAAAACATCATTATATATCTCTAATAATAAAGGAACCAAGGTATCTTTGTATTTTCCACCATTCTATTGGAAACTCATCTGGGCTGGATTTCATATAATTGATTTCTGTAGACAAATACCTTCAAATCCTCAGTCTTATATCCTTTGATGATATTTTATCTGTGGTGGTATCTGCAGCTGACGTGGGAGATGGAATTCATATTTGTCATGGTGATACACAGATATTTTATTTTCTTCTCAATCTTAAAACCTGTGTTTCTTCATCAATTCTGTTTCTTCATCAACATCTATTTTCATGTTTTTTGTTAATATCTTCATCTTGTTTGTTGATCATAACACATGCTAATGTACCACATTCTTTTAGTTTTTCCATTAATATTTCAATTCCCTTAAAGGATCTTCCAAAACTAACACCAGGTCATCTCCAAAAGCTCTTAACTTTAAAAAGTCTCCTTTTTAATCTTTGCTCCATAATCTTCTCATCTTGCCTTTTATCTCTATTTAGTATTTCAAGAACTGAAATAAATAAAAAAGGAGACAGTCAGCATCCCTGGCTTATTCCTTTTATATCTCACAGGGCTTGGCTAGATCTCCATTAACAATTATTTGTGTTTTTGTGAAGTATAAACTTGTGAAGTATATCCATTTTATAAAGTTCTTTCCAAAGCTTACGTCTTTGAATAAGAAGTCCCAGTTCAAATTGTCAAAGGCCTTCTCTGCATCTAGAAAACTCAATGTGGCTTGTTTTTCATTACGTTGCTTCAAATATTCCAAAATGCCCAGCTTGTTTCTAATATTGACCTTTAATTCTCTTTTAAGTAAAAAAACAAAGAAACATTGATCCTTATGAATAAATTCTTGCAAAATTATTTTCAACTTATCAGACAAAATCTTGTAAACTACTTGTGGTCATTATTCAATAACAATGTTAGGCTATAGTTTCTTCTTAAACTCAAAATTTGTCCTTATTTAGGTATTAATGCTATAGTGGCCTCTTTCCAACTCTCTGACATCTTTCGTCTCATAAAATAGAATTCATCATATATTGCAATGGTTGTAAAATTCATCCTCAGAACATTTATAATAAGAACTTGGTTATTTGTATGGTTCAGGAATCTTTCACGGTTCAATTTTTTTGTAGCTTTACAAACTTCTGTTATTGTTATAGATCCATCTTAATTTGTTTCTGTTTCTCTGCAGTCTTTGGTAAATTTTGTTTTTTTAGGTATTTATTTATTTTTTCCATAGAAATGCCTTGTCCTTTATATTCGTTGAAATAATATTAATGAAATGTTTTTTGCAAAGCCACATTATCTGTTAATATAGCATCTCTATTTTATTATTATTTTCTGTTCTTTTTTGTCTTAATGTATATGTCAACTAGTTCCCTGGTTTGCAAATTTCAAGTTTTTATTCTTGCATTACATTAACTTTTATTAGGAAAGCTTAATTGATTGAGATATATTTTCTCTGGTAATTTCTCTAATTCTTCTTTTTTTAACTCATCCAAAATAGCTTATGTTTTCTCTTACCTATTCTTTTGAAGGTCACTCTTGTGTTGTATAAAATAACCTGTGATAAAAATTTTGCTTCCATCCCAAACCATTTTTAAATCAGTACCTTTATCTAAATTATTTTCAAAGAATTATTTTAATTGTGTTTTTCTGTGGCAACATTTCAATTAGTCTCCATCTAAAAAAACTCAATTTCATTTTATGAACCAACTCAGGATTCTGATCAAAATAAGTTTTTGTTAGTATCTCTACAAAAGCCCTAAATTTTCCATCAAAACAAATAAAACACCCCATTTCAAATCCCCATTAAACAACATTTTTCATCAGAAAAAAAACATTAGTCTTGCCGTAAATACTTATAAAACAGTTCCACCTTTAATACAGGAGTTCAAGACAGCATCCATTGTACTCTCTCTTCCTATTTTTCTCCAGCATTATGATTGACCAAAAGTGACTGAAGTTGGACTCCTTAAAGTAATCCAATATCATACCTGGTTTCAACAGTAAAGATGAATTGTTTGGGGATAAGAATATGTCTGCACTTCTGTATGTGAACAAGGGACTAGTTTTAGCTGAGAAACTTGATGATTTTCAAAGACTGTATATGAGAGATCTGAAAATTAATTTAGCAAGTACTATATGGCACAGAATGAATGAATGTTGAAAGAAGAGAAAATGGCTGTGTATAAATACATGCTTCTGTCTACCTATTTATATAGAAATGAGAGTTAGTATGTCAGGGAAAACATAAAAATAAATTGAATACAGTGGCAATGAATTACTTAAGATGTTTGTATTACAAAAGAAGAGATGCGTTCCAGAAAGAATGGATGTTGATTTTTGATTGTTCACATAAGTTAAATGAGCAGTGTGAAGGAAGTATGTTGAGGTAATTTGGTGATATAGAGAGAATGAATAAAGACTGAAGTGCAAAACACATGAAAAAAGAATGAATGGGTAGAGGGGAAGGGGAAAGCTAAGGTAGTGAAGGTTCTGTTGAGCTGATGAAAACCTCAGAAAGAGTGAAGTAAAAAATCAGGAGAACAAAAGGCAATCTGTGAATCAGTGTCTGGACATAGAGAATAAACAGGTATGAGTGGTATACTTGATGATGTTTATGTAAACTAGATTTTGATTTCCTTTCCCCCCATCTTATGCCGTTAATTTCTTTTACTTACTGTTTTTTCTGTGCTCTGTATAACATTATTTGCCCAACAGTAAATATCATTATGTGTATCTATGGTTAGGAGTGCATATATCTTACAGTTGGAATACAGAATTTAAAAAGCCAGAAGAATCTAGAATGCTTCCTTTTAGTTCTCTATGCACAGTCAAAATATAAGAAAAGTTGATGGAATGGTTATCAAAATGAGGTGGTTTGGGTATGCACCATTTCCTAAGTTATCAGACAGCTGGGGCAGGTCAGCACAGAAGCCACACATTTATGTGTCAGAGGCCATCACTTTAATTCTAGGATGGCATTTTCTTGGCATAGCTCTTCAAACACAGCCTAGGATGTGCAAAAAGACATTTCTTCTTTAACTTTTTTTTCTTTAAATACCAAGTTACTATTTAGAACATGCTTTTAATTAAGGATTTCGGATCGAAACATTTCCGGTTTTATGTATGTGTGTGTTTTTCCTAAGGACAGTTTCCAGTTAAAATGTTTTAGAGTTTTGAAAAATACCAGATGCCCCATTTTCAAAGATTGCAAAAGAAATGTAAAAAAACCTCCAGCAACATTCTGTGTTGCTTCTTGGATAAAATCACGTGTACAATATTGCCAGAATCTGACCAAGAGTTTATTTTCAATTTATTTCCTGAATACACACACACACACACACACACACACACACACACACACACTCTCAGGAAATAAATTGAAAATAAACCCTTGTTTGCCCCAAATAAATTTTAAAATTCTCCTCTGCAATATATATATAGCTACTGTAGATTGTGAGCCAGTTTGGATTTGAGCTTAAGGGGCTGGTTTAGAAACTGGAAAACCAGAGATTTTAGTCCTCCCTTAGGCATGAAAAATTAAAGGTGTGGCTTTGGACCAGTCATTTCTCTCAGCACAACCCACCTTACAGAGTTGTTGTGGGGAAAATAGGAGGCAGGAATGTTAGTTATGTATGCCACTTTGAACAAGTATAAAGGAGGAACAGAATAGAATAATAATAACAGATTTTGATCTTTATAATATCCAATAAAGTTTGCCTATTAAGCACTATAGGGCTTCTCAGAGCAAGACAATCTTACCTAGAGAACAAATGGATTAAAAAGCAATGGACTTTTGCTATCTGAATTCTAGAAGCTGCAGAATATACTTATTTCTAATATATATATTTTTTTAATTTTAAATTGTTTAATATTTAATTATTTGCCACCCAGAGTCATTGGATTGATATGGACAGCTATAGAAAAAACAAAACAAAACAAATAAATATCTGATAATTCCTCTCATACATGATTACAGAATAGAATACTAAATGACTGCAGATTTGATACATACTTGATCTGATAACATAGTGGCCCTACTTGCAAGGGCCAGTTGTAAACTCTAGGTGTCCCATAGAAGGACTAGAAGATCTCCCCTAGAATCTGTGAGTAATATACTGTTGCAATTTCAGAGAACCATTTAATGGTAAGATTAGGCAAGCACACCTTGACTTTACTGGGTTGCTTTGGGCAGCACTCAAAGTAGATGGGGCTATGGCAGGAGTCATGATTGTGAGTACAAAAGTTGTCATAGAACAGCCTCGGTCCTGGAAGCTAGTTTTGACAGCAATTTGGTTTTGGATGTATGAGCCTGGGTTGCGCATACTGGCTTGCAACAGAACTGTGTTCCCTCTCTGCCTGGCCAATACATCAGCTGACTTCTCCAAACCAAAAAATATAAACAAGAAACACATTAAACAGGGGCTCAGCCATCTATATCTTTAATGTTAATATATTCTAATGATAAATATAGTAGGTAGATGTTCCATAGGGCAAGAACCACGGCAGAGAAGGCCTTTCTCCTGGACCCCACTTGCCAGAATTCCTTGACTGAGAGGGCTTGCATGCCAGGCCTGCCAGTGCGGGTAGATGGTCCAATCCCAGAGGGGTTCCTCAAGTAGCTTGGACCCATGCCATGCAGGGCTTTAAAGGTAATAACAAACACCTTGAATTGCACTCAGAAGCAGAACAGCAGCCAATGGTGCAGCTCACAGAGCAGGGGTGTCATCCTAGAGACCCCAAGAACTGCCTGCACTGCCACACTCTGCACTAGTTGAAACTTTTGAATGCTCTTCAAGGGGAGCCCCATATACAGGGCATTGCAGTAGTCTAGATGTGAGATGACCGTGGCCATGCAGTGGTTAGAATGCACTATTGCAGGCTAATTCTGCCCATAGCCTGGAGTTCGATCCTGATGAGGCTCAAGGTTGACCCAGCCTTCTATCCCTCCAAGGTCAGTAAAATGAGAACCCAGATTGTTGGCGGCAATATACTGATGTAAACTGTAAAGCACCATGAAGCGGTATATAAGTGCTATTGCTATTGAATGACTGAGTACAGGAACTGTTGATCCAGGAAAGGTCACACCTGGCACATCAATCAAAATTGTACAAAGATTCTTCTAGCCACAACTGCCACCTACTCTTCGAGCAGGAGTCACGAGTCCAGGAGACTCCCAACTGCAAACTGGGTCTGTCTGGGATAATGCTACTTCATCTCGAACTAAGTTAGGTAAAGTCCTGGATCTTGAAGCTCCATGCACCCAAAGCCATTCAGACGTACCAGGGTTTCACTGTAGCCTGTGGTCCCCATGCTTATACCACAGACTCCAGGCACCACGAGAGGGTGGCAGTGGCATCACTTGGTGTGTGTGTGCGTGTGTGTGTGTGTGTTTCTGTTATGTATTTCAGTTGCAATCTATTCTGTAATTATTTCCCTATGGGCAGCAAGATTGGAAGAGAAATGGCCAATTGAATGTGCTAATTTGTGGAGGCTGATGAGTATTTTATTATGATTAAATAAACTACACTGGAAATGTGCTCACCATTTATATGGTTGATATAATTCTGCATATCTTGCAACAGACTGTAAGTTACAGATCCTTCTTCAACACTGTTGTTGAAGGATTGAACAATGTTTTGTTTATTTTGAAATTTTGAAGATGCTATTGTTACATAAAAGTTACATAGAAAAAGTTACATAGAATTAAATATATACAAGATGCTTCTGAGACATGAACACCTTGACCTGAAACAGAGTGAAATGAACATAGTTGCGTCCCTTATTTAATGATATATATTATTTTTTTAATTACATGGAAGAATCAGCGAGGAGACTTTTATTGCTACTGTGTCATCAATTGTTAAGAAGATATTTTCTTTTCAAATTTAACCGTGTACTACTAGAATCCTATTGCATGAGTTGTGATACAGATTGATGTGGAAAATCTGCATTAGAATTAGAAGGCTGTGTCACTCATTCTGGTAGGAAGATGCAGAAAAGTAAAAATTAAGTGACCAATTTGCAGAAACATTATCACTCTTTGAATGTTATTTACTAAATAATATTGACCTGATATTCAAAAGGTACCAAGTGCTTCACTATCATTGCTAAGATCAAAATTACAATAAAAAGTTTTCTCATATATCAGAGAATTTAGCAAATCCTGAATTTAATGATTTTAAATAATTGATATTGATAAGAATTCTTTGCAAATTATGAAGTAATTAGATAAGATTTATTTATTTGTTTATTTATTAGATTTATGTGCTGCCAGCCTCATTTAGAGGCCGCTCTGGGTGGCTTATAAATGTTAAAACTGGTAGACATTAAAATGATAAAACAATAAATAACAATAATAAAATAAGTACAGTTAAAAGAAGAGGAGAAGGGAAGCATGGAGTACATGAAAAAAGCTGGAGGATTTTCTTAATCCAATAGCCACCTCCAGAATGGTGCACCCCTGCTGTGGCCCTAAGGTCTTCAGGCACTTACAGAAGGTCAGCAAGACAGGCACAGATCTCATCTGGGGAGAACGATGTTCCAAAGGGCAGGATCCATGGCAGAAAAGGCTCTTCTCCTGGACCTCCCTAGTCAAAATTCCTTGACCAACGGGGTCCGCAGCATGCCCCTTTTGTAGCATGGATGAAGCAGGCCAATCCCAGCCAGTTCTTCAGATAACCTAGGCCATGAAGGGCTTTAAAGGTGATAACCAAAACCTTGAATTGCATCAGAAGCAAACCAGCAGCAAATACAGCTTGCGGAACAGCAATATAAGATGGGCTACCCTAGGGATCCCAAGAACTGCACAAGTTGCAGCTTCCAGATACTCTTCAAGGATAGCCTGATGTGGAGCACAACATATAAGATGGACGTTCCTGCTTGCCTTCTGGAAGAATCTAAAACCTTGGCTTTTCTTTGGGACACTAGATCAGGTAGTTTGTAAGCTTGTTTTAATTGCTCTGATTCTTTAAATCACTTGCAGCACAATATGATTTAGTATATTATATTTTAGAGGTGTTATTTGTTGCTTATTATAGTGTATGCTATCCTGAGTTGCATCTTGAATGGATGAATGGATGAGTATTTAAATTATAGCAATAATCTTTCAATATTTATCATGTCATTTTGTAATATGTGGTTAATTTACTATAGCATACCCTGTTGGTTAGCATAACATTAAAAGTATGACTGCATAATTTTGGTCATTGATCACATTTGTATGACATGGAAATCATATTGTAATTTTGAACTTGAAAACAATTCTGAATGAAACTATTGGCTTGGGGAAATCCATTAACTACATCTGTAAACTCACCTGTTCCTGGTTCAGTATCATCATGCATTGTTTACTTTGATTTTTGATCCAGAACTAATCTTTATTTATTTTCTAGAGGGGCTCTGACCTGGGTATAGGTCTTGATCAAGGGAAGCCTTGGTCAAGAGAAGGCTGTTATCTTCAAATTGTGCTTTTATTCCTTATTTCCAAATGCGTTTATATGTTTAAGAGCAGATACAATACTTCTTGTGTATTTTGGAATGCTTTTAAACCATTCCAAAAACCATGTTTTCTGAAAGACCAAGGTGCTCAGAGAAGAGCGGCTGATCTAAGCTATATGAGAGCCAGCACAAACTATAGCACTGCAGTGCCAGCTGTCATTGCTTAGAAACACATAATAGATTTTGCAACTTTTCAGACAGCGGATCTTACAGCCACATAAACTAGTCATTCTGTAAGAGAGCAAGCAAGCAAGCTCTGACAGCTTAGAAGTATTGTTTGGTAACAGCCTATCTAGAACAGTTGTGAGTGTAGAGGCAGAGAGTGGTAGCTTTGCAACACATTATTTCCTAGTCTGGTCTCAGTATAGAGGAAAAACATAGGGAGGTGGTTTTGTAAGAGTCGTGTATAGAACCCCTTAAGCAAATGTTTTGTAGCTTTCTTTAATTAATGATGATTGGGTCTAGTTAAAAAATACTAGATACTTACGCTGAAATCAGAATTTTGTTATAATTCTATATTTAGTAGGATAAGAATCTTATATCCTGGAACTAGCACATTATGGTAATTTCATTGCTTTTGGTGAACCTTTTCTTTTGTAGTTCTGAATAATTAGGAGTGATGAATAATAGTGAGTAGTGAGATCAAGCTATTGGAATTATCGATGATGTAATTAATGTAAGCAAATTATTTACGTATTGTATGTATGTTACTTTCTAATTTTCATTTTTAAAGATTCTATGTGATACTTCTCCATTGCCACAGACATTTCCAGTTGTTCATTTGAAACAACTGTTTATCTGTACTCCTATTAGATCTGTGCAAAGCGGTGCAATCTGTCTCAGTCTTCATGTTGAGAGCCAAAATAATGCATTCCTCCTCGTGAAGTGTCAAAGCAGGGCCAATCCAAAGGGGATTTAAACCATCTCTGTACATGTATAGCAACCGCTAAAGGAATTGAATCAAAACATGCAGTCTTCCAAAATGATTCCACAGGAATGCTTCAGACATCATGAAAGCAAATTTAATGAAATAACTAATTTAAACTAATAATTAAGTCAATGCATCTTTAATGTGATTTTAAAAGCAGATCCATCTTTTTTCAGGCTTACACATAGTTTGAAAAAAGACATGAATGCTTTAATAAATAGCAGAGAGGTGTTGTGCTCATGTTTGTTTCTGAAGCACTTCCAAATGTGTAATCCTGTGCTTGCAGACAGGAGCAGGAACAGATGCTGAAGTTCAGAGCCAGGATGCTGGTGAGTGAGGAGTTCCCATTAATGGAAAAACAGTCTATATTGCTGCAAAGGGCAGTTTTGCTCAATTTCAGATAATGTGGAACCAGAAAACAAAAGTTTTGATTTCAAATACAACCGCGCTCTAAGAATGCTGGCATCCAGAGCTACTTCTGAATCAATATTACATTTGCCATTTTAGCTTCTTAATGGTGAAAAAAAATGATACATTCATATCTTATTCATCTGCCTTGAGAAAGTAAGAGAAATATAACTTATTTCTTATTGTCGTTTTGTGTTAGAATCCATTTTGTACTAAGGAAGTCCTACAAAGAAGTGGGTTCAAAGTGTATCATTTAGCTCTTTGCGTCCAGCTATAAAAGGAGAATTGGCTTCTGCTTTTAAGCTATGTTTCTGTTTCCTACAGAGCTCTAGGGCTGAATTAATTCACATATTCATATTTTTCACTCAGGGATAAAAAGGAAACATCAGAGTAATAACTTTCCTATGTGAACCAGTCATCAGATAAAACACAACAGACAAATTCTATATTTTGACATATCATTGCACACTATTTTTTTAATTAAGAAAAAATACTGTATGAAGCATCCCAGGATATCTGGAGGGCAATGACTTTTAGAATAAAGCTTAACATTTAAAAAAAATTGCATTGGGCTGGATAGCAATGGATAGATCTTCCTACTCAGAGGTACTGTCTTTAAAGAAAACAAAACAAGAATTCCCTAAAGCTGCGGTCCCCAACCTTTATGGCTTGGTGGCCTGGCTTGGGGGGTCGGGGGGGGGGGATTGGAACCAGGCTGCAGTGGTGGGCTGGTGTGCATGTTTGTGTTTATGCCTGTCAACCCGCTACTCACGCAAGTTGAGCTGTGCACACACTCGAGCCAGCCATTCGTGCAGCCAATTCCAAATAGGTCACGGCCCAGTAATAGTAGTAATACTTCTGTAATAGGACCATAATAGCCCTAGATGTGGAATCTATGGTACTATCAATAACTTCTCGGCTAACACACAAAGATATATGTATTCAGAAATGTCTGTGTCATATTTTATAGTCCATCCTATTTCCTCTACTTGCAGTATCTATTATCAAGAGAGCAATTAGATGTACATCCTAACAATCATGAGATACATGAAAGAAGTAGAATATTGAACTTCAAAATAGTGCAAATGGCCATTAGTCCTCTTATTTCATGAAAATATGGGCAAGTTTATTTTTTAAAAATACAAAAACTGGAATTTATTGAAAAGGAAAAGAGGGAACAAAATAAGAGAACAATTTAGGGTAAGCTGTATCTTTAAATTACAGAAGTAGAATGGATAAAATTTAATTTCTAAGGGACGTACAGGTGGATGTTAGCATTTATTTGGATACAATATTTTTTCTTGATCTAGCCCTCTGCAGATATGTTGTAGTCCCAGTGTCTGGAGTGCACTATGAAAAGGACAATAGAGGGTTTCCTTGCCTTCAGGAGCTGTATAGCAGGCACAAAAACAGCAGAGGCAGGTTTTCCCAACTCAAGAACTTAATGATGGGAAAGCATTTTCTCTCAGTCAGTATTAAAGGCATAACACTTTTGGGAAAATCTAACCAAACACTTATGGTATTCAACATAAATATTTTTTAAAAAAAATTTTTTACAATATTTATAGACAGCCCCATTCCTAACAACTCTGAACAAGGAATAACAAAGTAAAAAAGTATATAAAATACATTTTATATATGCAGGGACTATCCGGGTATGCTGCACTTGCTCAACGGCTTGCTGCACGCCTTGACTGTTGGGCTGCTCCATGCTCTGGCTCACCCCAGCCTCACCCCAGGACTTCTAACTTGAGAAGATTCAAACCTAAAGCAAGACAAGGCCCGCTACACTTCACTTTTCCCTTTCTTGAGTTATCCTGCATTGAATTGTCCTGTGGCGAGTTGGCTGCAGTGAGATTGCTGTGGCGAGTCAGCCACGTCGAGTTGTCTTAGACCCCTCCTCTGAAAGCTATATCTACATCTTTTAACTTTGTTGAATCACCAAGACTATTCTGATGCAAGCCCTGAGAAGTAAGAAAACCAGGGTGGAGTATTTATTTAGCATATGGCACGTTTTAGCCAGGGATCACCGAGGCTGGAGTATGATTAGATGTCACAGAAATAATTCTATTCTAGAAAAGCCTGGTCCTTTTTTTAAATGTCATTGCTTTACTAATGGTGTCTCCAGAAAGCAGCAGCATAACATCCAAGGGAAAAAAAACCCTCTAAGCTGCATTTAACTATATTTCTCTATATTATATACATCATCAGTTTCTCCTTGCAACCGCTGCTTTTTTCTTTCACTTTCTTTCTTAAGAAATACTGTATAATAGAGATCACTATGGCAATGCATATTTCCCCAGCACTTAGATGTTCACAGGTGGAATCCTCTGAACTTCAGAAATGATTATTGGCCCTAGCAGGTGGAACCTGGTCATAAAATGATACAGTTGTTCTTAGAAGAACTTGGAATGACTGATTCTGAGCCTGCATTTTTCTTAGAAATTCCATCTTTTGTTCCTATTAGCACTGCCAATGGCTGCTGATTTTTCAGCATGTGGCTGGTAATTTAACCCAGCTCAAGGATCTCCGTTCCAGGGACAAAGGACAGGATGTATGATTCCAGAAGGAAAGAGATTGCTTTGTGTGGGAAGCAGTGGGCTCATCTGCCAGTACCTGTTACACCAAGGACCTTGACATTTTCCAGATGTCCCTGCAGGAAAACAGCACCTGATTCCACTTAAAGCTTGCAGCATCTCTCCTTACTCCCACACCTCACCCCAGAAAATATGGAACTCTCTGAGAAAAATAATGTTTTTGGATTGGGAAAAATCTTCTTAGGATTTTCTATCAAAAGCTGGAGCTGGCTCTGACTGTGCTAAAACGCGAGCATATGCAAACAGGAGGCCCCAAGAGGCTTACAAAAGTCAAGGTTTCCTCAGAAATTGCATGACCTAAACAGAATGGGGCTAATGTAACAAGGAGTGACTGAGACCTGAGAGACAACAGATTTCCCCCAGGGGAGAAGACCCAGTCTTTGGCCCCATAAAAAACAAACCACCAGCCGTCTGGGCCTATTTAGCATCCATGACCTTTCACCTTAAAGATTCCCCCCCCCACGACTGCCTGCTGTGTGCAGACTTGCTTTTCAGCACAGAAAGACTCATATGGCTGCTTCTGATATCAGTTTAGCTCCATCAATATCTGCAAATTCATCAAAGAATGACTATATGGACATGTTTATCTTTGCAGGAATTATTTGGGGGGGAGTGGGAGGAGGATTTCTCACATTGTAGTACAGTGTCTTCAGTATTTACTAAGTAATCAATAAATTTTACTTACCACTACTTAAAAAAAAAGTTCTGCAATATTCACTGGTTAGATCTAAATTCCGTTCAGGTGTTTTGTTTATTTTCTCGGTTTAATCAACACAGTAGGTGAAGCAGCATACTACTTCTATGCCAATTATAATCTTCAAACTGGAAGAATAACTTCTAAAGCAAATAATGATTTCTGCAATTAATTCTTAAAATGCAAGTTTTATAACTGTCTTAAGGTTCCTTAGAGAAGATTTCTTCTTGCTTTGCACCTCCAACTGAGAGATACTAATGATTGTGCTCATCCTTACTTTCATCCTTCATAGATTGAGTAAATAGAAAAAGTAGAAAGTTTGCAAGGCAAGAATTGTTGTCATTTTCCTATAATGTTTTAGCCTCAGGTCCTCATCTACAACATAGAATAGTGACTTAGCCATATATTTGTGGGTAAGTCACTATTTAAAAACAATAGAAAAATATTATTTTATTTGCAAATAAAATTACAGTGTTAGTCTCTAAAACAGAATGACATTGATTTATTTCCTGTAAGTTGAAGTCACTTCTAGAAGAGTTACAGAACAAATCTACTGGTTTCAAGATTTTTCCTATTGTTTTTAGTTTAATAACAGTTGAAAAAATAAATTATTCAATTAAGAGCTGTTGAAAAAATAATTTGCAATCTTTAACATTTGTTTTTGAAAAAGGAAAACCTATTTCCTCAAGCACCTCTGGGATCACAATGACATATACATTGGTAATTTGTGGAATCCTTGGTGTTGTCTGAGTTTGGTTGTTTGCTTATAGATGTTTGATTATCTGACTAGATAACATCATCAGTGCTTCTACAATTCAACCCTAAGCTATGCATATACTCTTCTATTGGTATTTGGTACTTTGGATCAGAGCTTATGAAGAAAGAAAGCTCTACTGAAAAGAAATAGACTATGTCTTTATGTAATTCAGTGTCATAGCTTTCCTTAGGAAGCACTCAACTATGAAAGACATTCACATACATTTAGGTCTCTCACATTTTATAATAGTGTAAATACCCAATCTAACATCAGAAACATAATAAATAGGATACATTTACAGGAAGGGATATCCTTGCTGTTATTTAATTTAAAATATATATCTTTGCAGGTAGATATTTTCCAATATGGTTTTATGCCAAGCAAATTAATAATAATATTATTTAATTGTAATAAAAACAATAAAGCTTTTAAAAAGTGAGGAGGACATGTTCAAAGTATGATAAAGAGGCCTTCACAGAAAATTTTTCTCTGTGTACAAATGCATTTGAACTGAGTATGGAAGCTCGCATAATAAAACATGTATTTTGGCACAAAATGTGCCAATCAGCATGAGAGAATTCACAACCACTAAATAATAAAAAATCATGAATCTTACTTTGTTGTCATTTCCAATTGTTTACAACCCAGTGGACATCGTTTTGCATGGGTCACTTGTCAATAGTTGTTTCTTTGACATCTTATAAGTTTATGCATGTATCAAAAGCTTGTATTACACTGATTGTATCCAACCACCCCACTGTTGGCCTCTGGTTTGATTGCCTACTCTTTGTCCAGGCATCAGGGTCTTTTGCCTTCATCTTACTTGTTCCTGCCAAGCATATTATTTCTGGCTGCATGCTATAAATATGTCTAAAATCACTAAGCTTTAGCTTTATCATTTGAGCTTCCTGTGGATAGCTTGTTTTTATTTCATCTACCGTAGTATTGCATTTTATGTTATTGTAATCCAAAATATTTTCAATCACTTTTGTCAGCACCATAAATCAAAGGCATCAATGTTTCTGATAATTCAGATTTCACAATCAAGTGTTACAGTTCAGGAAACAAAAGAGTGATGTCTCTGCACTATAATTAGATTTTTCATAGTTTTCTGCTCATGGTTACTGTTCTATGAATTTTGGGGGCCTGGGGAAATAGTCTGTCATTACTTCAAAATCTTGATAATAATAGAAAGCAAAGGTAGTGCCAATAGTTGTAAGCTCCTTGAGTGCAATCTGGAGTATCACTTGAACACCGTCAGCATTGACAAAATCACCATCTCTCTATTGCAAAAGGCAGCTTTATTTGAAACAGCTTACATCCTGCAACAATACTTTTAACATCATGAAACAGCAATGTTTGTGAACAACAACATCGATGAGACAACCATTATGTCCTGTGACAGTACCTTTAATATTATTAAACAACATCTGCCTATCCCACATCCTTAGGAAGAGCTCAGTAAGTTGATAAAAATGCCAAATCCAGTCTAAACATCTGGCAGACTATGCAACCAATCAAAATAATAATAATATAATAATAATAAAATATAAAGACCTGCATATAGAAGTAGAATGACTGTGGCAAAAAAAAAAAAAGCAACGATAGTAATAGGCATCTTGGGTGCAATTCCAAAACATGTGGAACTTGAATTCCACTGGCATTGGCAAAATTACCATCAATCAATTGCAAAAGATAACTTTATTTGGAATAGCTTATATTCTGCAACAATGCTGTTAATATTATCAAACAACATCTGCTTATCCCAGGTCCTTGGAAGAACTCAATAAGTAGACAGACATGCCAAAATTAGCCTAAACATCTGGCTATTCAGCCAACCGTAATAATATTAGCATTTACTGGTCTCCTTTCAACAAGTTTATCTCCCCTCTAAAATCGTACCACTATCATTAAGGCTCTCCTCTTCTAGTAGCTAATCACAAGTGCTTGGCAAACTGAAGGTGAGTGCTATGCGCTAGAAAAGCAGAGATGCAGGGAAGGTATAGAATAGTAAGGTAGACTCTATGTATCCATGTTTCTTCCCCCCTCTCCAACCTGCTATAATGAAACAATCATTAGGTGAGTTCCTGAGTATGTCCTTTTATGACAGCTCATACCATTGTATTGAAGGGTTGGGTAATAATGAAACTCTAGAACAACTAGATTTTGAAAAATATGAGGGCCGTATTTTGATATAGTCCTATCCCGGGGCATCTTCCAATGTAGCCAAGAGGGTTCCTCTTTGCATTTGAGTTTCAGGTTGGATTTGTTTTTTTCCCAGCCAGGTCTCTAGACAAACTTTATAATTTTGCTGACTGCTCTGGCCTGCATCTCATCTTTGCACTAAATGCTTTGCGCCGGAATCCCAACAATTCCTGGAACAGCTCCAATGCCCTCAGCTTGCTCAAGTACAGTGCCAGCAAGAAGTACAATATCTCCTGGGAACTGGGCAATGGTAAGTGAACTTTAAGGATGGGGATTTGGAGAAGGGAAGGGAATGGGAGGACCAAAGTAGCACTACTTTTGGAACTTTTCTCAATGAAGCATGCTGTATGGAATGTTAGTGCAACTCATCCCTACAGGGATCCAAATAGAACAAATGAGTTAAATAAAGATATTAGTGCAATAAATGTGAGACCAAGTATATAAGTGAGAAAGTTTACAAGTACCTAGGGATAAATATATTTACAGCGCAATCTTACATCATTATATCCAGAATTGAGTCAATTAGATTCATTCCAAGGCTATTGTAACTTCAAACTAATGTTAAATGAATGGTCATAAGTCAAGGACTACATGTAATGCCTCCAGATTGATGAAGGTTTATCAGGTGAGTTGTCAGGATGTTGTCAAGGTTGGTTAATGTTTTTTTTCTGTTTTCTTACAGAACCAAATAATTACCGAACCCTCACAGGACGAGCAGTGAATGGCACTCAATTGGGCAAGGACTATACGCAGCTGAAGAGACTGCTACAGTTAATCCGCACCTATTCCCGAGCCAATCTGTATGGGCCCAATATTGGGAGACCTAGAAAAAATGTTGTCACCCTCTTGGATGGGTAAGTGATCATGGCAAACAATGCAGAAAACTAGAAAATAACTATTAACTATCTATTCAGCTTATTATGATCCTTGTATTGTGAGATATAATTTGCACTGGTTCCATTCAGCCTGGGAAGCCATACCTATCTTCAGAATTACTATATAATCCCCTATTTCTTATAATAGGGAAGCCTTGAATTTCTCATTGTAAGCTAAGAGAATAATGCGCAGCCTAGAAAAGAGCTCCATCACCATCAGATACAAGAGATCAGAATCATTCCAAGACATTTGATTGCCAAATATGAGGGGACTGGCAACTGATCATGCTTTTCCCCATTGGCCATTTTCCACCCATTTTGAAGCAGGAAACTACATTGACATAACATTTGGTGACTTTATTGCCAATTCCTATCCTGCATCATTACTTCTGTTAAAGCTTTCTCATGTTGGTATATCACCAATCAAAACACTGGTGTAATTTGGGGCAAGGAAGGGAATGACTAGCCTCTTCTTTGCTACTGTGTGGTGAAGCAGGACAAAGCAGGTCTCACAAAGTGTTACATCATGCTGATTTCAACTATCACAGACAATGCCCCACTGGTTGATTCCCTCCAGGGGACTCTAGACAATGCCATGTTCAAAGGTACTACTTTTAAGAAGGTCCTACAGAACCAAAAGGGATGTACTCCTCCATCGACTTCCATGGTGACCAATTTCAGTACCAGTTTGAAAGTTGAAATAAGTTTAGTAATCATTCCATAAGAAACTCAGGGAGCTGTGATGCCACCGTATGTTCTATGACCTTGCCCCCAAAGAGCTGTTGAATCTAAAGTAGTCTTTTAGTACTACCCTTTTAGCATTAGAAATTTTAAATTAGTATCTGATCCCTTGGGCATTGCTGTGTTTGCCATATCTGCTTACAAACCACGTTAAGATGACAGCAAGCACCTGAACTTCTCAGGGTTTCCTAATAGTATCTAAATAGGAATATGATATATTTTCTTGTAATAGGAGTAAAATATTCATTGTGTCCCTTCTAGTTTTGTGATATACATTTTAGCAACTAAATCTAAAAAAAAGGAGAACTGCTAGTTTCTGAGTCAAAGCTGATCCTGTGCACCCTGTCTCAGAGCTGAAGGAAGGACTTATGGGATGATTGAGCATTCCCCCTCTCACTTTCTGATTGATTTGGCATTGGTGTAAGATGTTTCAGTCCCTGTAAAAATGTTCTGGGCCATGGTTAAAGGTCTTATACCTGCTATAATCAAGATGTCAGAGTGCACACAGTGTGACTAGGTGAGACAACCCAGGAGCAAATAAAGCACACAGATTTGTATTTACAAATAGTGGTTTTTATCCTAAAAAGCATAGATACATACAAGTACTTTATACAGGCCTTGATACAGGCACAAGCTATAACCAACATCGGAGCACACACACTGAGAGAAAAAGAAAGAGACATGCCCCCACAAGGTCTGTTTTATACTGCAGCCTCTTAAAGTGGTAGCAGTCCAATAACCCTGCTGACTCATTGCTACTGTTGCATCAGCATTATAATGTTACAGTATTACCACCTTACAGCAGCTGGTCAGCTGTTAAATTAGCATTACCCTGACACAGGGTCCAACTAGAGGGCATCATTAGATGGATATATCCATCTGGTTTCCTTTGCAACAATATGGAAATTATTTATCACTGGATTCTTTCAGGATATCCTCTCAAGTTCCCACTCTGGTCCACATCACTGGATTGCCTGATGATCACAAATTCAACTCCTAACCAGACCCAAAACTGCTTTGCCTTTTGAGATCAGTTAAGGCCAGCTAGATGCTGCCCTGTAGTTCTAAATACACTGTCTCTAAAAGAGATTTATAGAATCATAGTATTGTGGCAATTAACCATTGGTCTACTGCTTTTCCATTAATGTATATACATATTTTTTTATAAATAACAGCACCATTCCTAATTTGCATTGGACTGCATTAAGAGGAAAATAAATGAACTAATCCAAGATTTCCCCTCTCTCTGTTCCAGTGGGGAATAGTGCTATTTTTTTTAAACTGATCTGCTTTTTAGCTTGTATGGTCTTCTGAAATTCCCAAACCTCTTCCTATCAAATGGGAAGAGGAAAAGATGCAAGGAGGATGGCATAGCAAAGCATCCCAGGAAATGTATTTTCCCCAAAGGCTTAGTAGATCTTTAACAACATTTTGCGAGTCCGCTGTCACCATAGCAGCTTTCCAAATGTCAATGTGTTCATTACACTTATTACCAAGCCCATATCTTTGAAATATTTTGATGTTTCCCTAAAATTCTCACAACTCATGGCCATTTAAGAATTAAGAATTCTTAAGAATTCTACTTTTGAAGCAAGTGATCTAATGGCTAGCATATTTTAGCACATGATGCATTTTATGGGAAATTATTTTTTTGATGTTCACCAAAATCATTTGGTTCCCATTTTATTGAGTTTTGTTTTATTGGAGAAAAATATCCCCAGCCTATTTTTTAAGTAACATTTCTACTTTTGTAAATTCTATCTGTTTCACTCATATTGGGACAAGTGATCCAACCCCTTGATAATTTTGACTATTTTTTTATGCATCATTTCCGAATCTACTCTTTCTCTGTGTATATATTAGATGAAACAGCATTGCATTCTAAATGCAATTATACTATCTGCTATTCAGAATCATTTTCAGCTACTAACTAGCATTTCCTTTTTTCATTAGTGGGGTGTGAGGCAGGGGAGAGGACAATTCATTAGAGTTTGAGACCTCACCCTTTGTGAGTCCCGGTCAGTTAAGATTTCATCCCTATATTTCTTAAGCCAGAATGTCTTGCCTTAGATTTTGTGGCTAAAAATGTACTATTGTACCTCATTTACACTTTTGTTGCCTACTCACCCAGTTTGGAGATATCATTTTGAAATTGTTTTTATCTTTTTTTTTTTTTACAAAAATGCATGTTAACTCCAAACTCATTTGCCAAATGTAGAATGCTTTATAGCAAATGTAGTATTCTTTGCATGACGGGGAGCTATTGAATAGATGAAAGAGAATTTGATACTTCTATGGAAAAAAGGAGGGGAAAAGGGCAACCAAACAGCCCATTGCAGAATGCTGTCTACTGGACTGGTGAATGGAAACAGGAATGGCTGGTGACGGGATCCCATGCAGTAACTCAGAAAAGATAGGTGTCAGTGCACTGTTTGGCTCTCTTAGTTGTGGGATGCCTCTAGATTAGACATTGACTTGCATAGAATAGCACAAGTATATTGGATAAATGTGGGCATTGTTATATTTGTAGTATACTGATCAAAACGTGCCCAAACTAACTTATACAGTCCCTATCCTTTAGTAAGGAGTGTTGCTTCTACACCTGGTAATTAGTCCATATGTTCTCTAACTTACTCAAAGGTAATGTGTGAAAGCCTCAAATGCAGAAACCATGAAATCAATTTTCTATTGGCCATCTGGACAGTCATCATCTATGGAAGACTGCAACCTATAAGGGAAATAGCATAAGTAAATAAACAGGATGAAATTAAGAACAGGTATCCATATGTTGTATACCTGTGAAACTAAGAGAAAGATGTATATACTAGATCTGAATCAAGATGGTCTGATCTTGTGAAATGGAATTGAGTAATACTTACATAAAAGTAAAGGTATGGTTTAATTACATAGAAAGGGATAAAAATATGTCAGAAATCATGAACCAGTGTCATCTGGATTGTTGTGGTTCTGCATTAAACTTGGAATTCATTCGTTGGTAATCAGTTGTATGCTATACTCCAGTGAGTGATGATAATGAAAGACCAGTTTGGGAAAAGTAGTTTAACATTCTGAATAAATGTAGTTGGGTGATGGAAGGGGGGTTGATTTATTTAGGTAACAGGAATGGAAGTGGTAAGATCAGAGTCATTGAGTCAATTAAAGACCTCAGAATGAATGAAAATGATGATTGGTGAGAGTTATTTAGACAACTTCCTTTTTGTTTGTTTTTCCAAATATAGTTTAAGATAAATCTATTGATATATACACATAAAAAAGGAATAATGTAAAAAAGTCACTGTACCTGTTGTTTATGATGAAAGACCGAAAAAACAGTGAAGAATACAAGAGGGTGAAAGATTCCTAATAACTACCATTATCTGGCAATATCAAGAATGAATATTGAGGGGGAAAAAAGAAAAGGGGAAAAGAGAAAAGAAGTGAGAGAAATGAGAGTGAAAATAGAATGATCACACAAAGAGAAAATACAGGTCCTACAGGGTAGTGTTAAAGAGATTAATCTTCCAATAATGGAATATAGTTGTAAGGAAAGAATATCTGGAAGCTGTTTGGAACAGACTGGACAGAATTATGTCATAAAGAGCCACAGAACTATGTGAAATTATGCAAACGGGAATTACAAAGAAGATGCTTTGCAGTATGATGAAGTAAAGAGATTGTAGATGAGAAAAAAATGCATGCATGTAAGGGAATGACTACTGTACTAAATGATGAATGAGAGAAAGTTACAGTATTTTGTGGCCAGAAAAAAAATAAGAGTTGCACCAGAGAGAAAGGAATGGTTACTATTTAAAAAAAACATAGAAAATGCAGAGTAATTTTTTTTGGAAACAAACAAAAATTGGGAGGGGGGGAAATAAGTGGAAAAGGCCTCTAGGAGAATGAATGAAATTAAAAATAAAGAGGATGATTAAATATGAAACCGTAATGAGAGATTGTTGGAAGGAATGTATTAGAGATTTCTGTGGGAATAACATTGATTTGTCCAACAGTGGAATTGTAATGAATGCTGTAAATGTTGATATGTTTTTTTTAAAAAATAATAATGAAAAGGAAGTATTAAAACTTGAACATGTTGAAAAATGGTAGGCATGGATGGTTGGGCTGGATAAATGTGGTTTGCTTTTAGAATGCGTCTCCAATTTGTTTAATGTTTGAATGAAGATGGCACTTCAGTTTGATAGTCGGAAGGATGCTATTAAGTGTTTCTTTTTACAAAAGGAACGCTAACAAGTGTAGATGCAAAAACAGAGCAATTTCTCAAGCATGCCTCAGAAGGTGTTGGCAGAATTCTAATAGAAAGTGTGCAAGAAGTAACAAAGCAGCATTTGGGAAATGTAGTGTGTGGCTTTATGTGGAGCAAAAGATATTTACAACACAGTTTTGGTCTTCAGGAGATCAGTAGGAGGAAGAAGGCTTATTATATATTTGGGAGTTTAAACAAATGATAAAGTGAACTTAGTAATGGAGTATCTACATGAATATGTAACTGAAGTTTATGCAAATTATGAACACTTGCGAGACTCAAGTAACTACAAGGGACTTGGGAGTTTCAAAACTTTCTCACAGTCCCGGGTTTAGTTGTGACAAGTTTCTCTCTATTGGCAATTAATTAAGCCTTCTTCCTCTCCCACCCCTTTAAGACAATTAGCTTCAAAAACTGATAAGTTAAACACAGAAAGATGCCCTCTACGTTTTCTGCTAGAGAGATGTATGTACTTTACTTTTTTATAATTGTGGTTTATATCTAGGAAGTCTCTAATAAAGTTAAAGACATCATTTTCTCAGTATATACTCATGCCACCTCTCTTAATACCCCAATCAAACTAAAATCAATAACGAAGGGAAGGAAAATGCATTTAATTGCAGAGTATCGGCATCTTTTTTTCCTCTGGTGATGTAAATAGTAGGATAAGGACTGCAATTCAATGTGAGCCAGAAACAGTATTATTACTATTGTAAAAAATATATCACTTAGTGATGGAAGACATTCTTGACACTGAGAAGGTCCCAGATTTCTCTGGATTGGATTCACCCCAATCTAACTAAAGAATCTCTCCCAGCAAAATGGAAGACATCTAGGAGCCCACATCAGCAAAGGTAAGCAGTGGTGCACAAGAAGAACAAAAAGTGCTATAAAATGTTATTTGATAGGAACTGACATGTCTCTACTCTTTTTATGAAGGCCAGAGGGTTTATAAATTAGACATTGTTTGATTTATACTTCAAGGCAGCAACACCACACTCCCTTCTCCCAAGTTGCTATCCCAACCCCCCCTCTATAAGATGGAAAGGGTTGACAGTGAGTGACTGGACCAAATTCACTCCATGAGCGTCTGCGGCTGAGGAGTTTAATCTGTGCCACACCCAGTCTGGCTTTCCTTAAATTATATGTTCAGGTAAGATATTGGTAGAATTATGTCTGAACAGAATTCTTATAAATATGTAATTCTGCCTAAGAATCTGCTTTATTTTTCTTTTTAATTATATTAAGAAACAAAAAACAAAAAATGATTCATAAAACCACACAGGTGCTAAACAAAATTAGCTTTGCATATATGTCTAGGTCACTTTATGCAGTTAAATAGTTAATATCTAAGCAGTTTAATACAAAATAATTTAATATAAAATATGTGTAATATAAAATAATACACATAAATTAGAATATGCAGTCCAAGTCTCTAAATAATCTCCCAAACAAAGCTCCGGTGATAACATTCTTGTTCAGTGTCTTTCTAGCTCAATATTAACTCAAACTCAGGGTCACTCTTTAGTGCCATGCAGGGATTGTTCTCAGGTATAATGAAGCTTCTTAGCTTCTCACTGAATTGTCTGCGTGCAAAGCAGATGCTTTCCACTGTCTGGAATTTCCAGTTTGGCAAAGCAACAGAGGAGCATAGGAAATCCAATCATTGTCATCGTCATCAACATCCTCTTCATAAAGCACCTGCACTAAGAGTTCAGAGTGTATCCATTTATTTTCCTGAAGATTCCAAATGTAATTTGTAGACCCTGATAAAGAATTCCCTATCATGTTGATGATAGAAATATGCAGGCTGCTTCTTGCAAGGATTTTCAGAATTACAGAGTCCCGCCAGAAAAGAACTGATGTTCTGCATACCTGAATACTAGGACCTACAATATCTTATTTTAGAGCAGACATTCAATAATGGAAAGCTCTAAATCAATAAGCTATTAACAGGGAGGTAGGAAAATAAGGCAGCATAATATTTTCTCAACAGTTCATGTGTTATTGGAGACCAATAGCCAATGGCTATTCTTGCCCTAGTGATTTTGTTGCCCTGTTTTCAAGGCTGATGCCACTAAGCCTAGTTTGCACATAGCCCTTAAAAAAGCCTGGGACCTCTTGGTCAGGTAATGGATGCAAGATGCTGAGCTGAAGGGAAAAATAAAGTCAGGCCCTAGTTCTTCACTCTAGCAGCTGGTCCATGAGAATCAATAGCTACCGTGAAACATTTACAGTCGATTAGCCTTCTAACTCTAGCACAACAAGCACATATCTATCTGCATAAGTGTGCATAGAAACACACATATGCATGCAGAAGCTGGCTGTGGTTAGTATTCAGAGCCTTGATACTTGTTACTGAGCCTTCATATCTTCCCCAGCCCATTCAGGCTGACCTAGAACACCATCTCCTTTTTGATGGACCATTTCATTTCCCCCTGTCTTGTGAGGAGACATTACAGGCAAAATTGCTTTCTCTTTCTTGTGACTGATCTCTCTGATCTCTCTTGTAAGGTGATGCTTAAGATGTAGGGCAGTGAATACAGAGTCATTCACTGGACAACATTGGCCCAGTCTCTTTTTCTCACTTGATCTACCCCATGGGATCCTTGCTGTAGAGATAAAGCAGCAGGAAGGAGTGCTGTATCCACTGCCTCCACCTGCTGCTGGAAACTGCACAAAAGAAAATGTCAGAGAAAGGAAGTGATACAATTTACCATCAAGACTGCTCTTCCCTCCTTAGTGGGTGGTGCACTTTCTAAAATTTCACATCCCCCCTCAAACAAACCTTAGCCATAATCATTCTTTTCCTTTTAGTGCAATCTTGCAGTAATGTCAAAGTGAAGAACAGTTAATTGAGAATCAGAAGTTAATATAATGCTACAGTAGAAAGGCAAACAGGAGGATAAAAACAGGACAGCTGTTTGACTTATTTTTGGTAGAAAAGGATTTTCATGGGGTTTGTTCACACACACACACACACACACACACACAGTTCAGTACAATCTGTTTTCTAGAATGGAAAAAGAGAGGCAGCTGTCATTGTTGTCCCCCATATGGATTGTATGACATCCTTGGTCCCTTCTGCCCCCAGGAGGATGACACCAACAACTTCCTAAGTTTGAGAGAGAATGATTGGCCCAGGGTCTCCTAGCTGGCTTCATGCCTAAAGCAGGACTAGAACTCACAGCCTCCATGCAGCATACCTTTGAGAATAGAAATGGAGGGAAATTCTGCCCAGTTCCCCCAGATGATGTCACAACAGTCTCTAGAAGGAGGGAGGGAGTTGCAAAAGGGGTGAATTAAAGTCCAGGTCACACACACACAAATGTTGCTTTTCCATGTCTACATGAAGGATGGCCTCAGATTTGCCATCTGTAGTTTGGCTTGCAACTCAGTATGAAAAATTGACAGGCATTGCCTGGTAGCAACATGGCTCTTAGTCATTGAAAGACCAACATAATGCTACATGAATAGAGGTAGGAAAAGAAGAAGAAGAGGAATAAAGGGAAGCTCTCTGTACAGATATATTTTGTTTTGTGGAAAGCAACTGATCTATAGAATCATTTTCAGTAGAAAAATAGGAAAAGTTAGAAGGGGTGTTTTCAAGCTGTATGTCAAAAGCCACAATGTTCACTCTTGGAGGCCATTTAAACAGAACACTAACTGGGCTCTAGGGGCACATTGTAGTTCAGGTTGTATAAATTTGCCTGTGGGCATCTGTCAAATGGATCATCCTAAATCGCTGCAGGAAGCTAGATCAGAAGGCCATTAGGAGTCCGAGTCTACTAGGCGGTTTATTTACAGCTTTGCATATTGTAGTTTTATCCCACCTGGTGTTCTCCAATTGTGCTTGGACTGCAACTCCTAGAATTCTTAATCAGCATGGCCAATTCTGAGAATTATATTCCAAAGAAATCTGGGCTCATTATGTTGGGGAAGGAAGTTTTATAGGAATGGGTGATGGAGCACAGGATTCCAGCTCTGCAACTATTTGCTCATCAATTGTCATGCTGTGATGTTTGCGGGAGAGCAAACGGCAGAGTCTGGCATGGTTGCATAATTGCAGCTTGTTTATGGCACACCAGCATTTATTCCAGGCTTGCAGATTGCCAGGTGCTAACTTTTGTTTGCAAATGGTGGAGCGGGACATGCTGCTTTCTATTGGGTATGCAAAGACAGGCCATTTGACTCCTTTCACTTTAGATAGTATGCTTTCATTTCTTAGCTAACTGGCTAAGTAAGCTTTTCACCACGTTTGGATTCAGTAGGAGAGGGTAAGCATTAAATTCAGAATGAATAATTAAATCTTGACATGTAGACAGTATTACAAGGTCCTGATCAACAATGGCGTAATCCTCTTCATAAGAAGAGATGCCCAAAGAGCTGTATATCTCAGGTCCCCCCTCAGCTACAGAAAAAGAAGGTTCATTCTTTTAAAATTGGAAACCATGGAGGAATTGGGGAAAATGGGGCTGCCATTTCCCTAATAACTTCTGACGAAAGCTTGGAACAACCAAGCAGAGGCAGCAGTCTGACCTTGATGTGCAGGATGATTACAGGCTGCTAAGGCTAATATTCTATATTTCTTTGTATAAGCCAAAGATGAAGATATTCTTTCTCTTTCGAATCTTTGTATAATTTTGCAGTAGTAATTTGGAAAGTTCTCTCAGGGTCTTTCTGGAAATACTATGAGACTTGGAGTGGACCAGCACATTTTGTGATCTATAAGTAGTCTTTGACTTACAGTTATTTGTTTAATGATGGCTTGACATTAGGGCGATGTTGAAAAAAGTGACTAACAATCCATCTTCAAAGCTATGGCTTCCTACCTGCCCTGCAGGCAGGTCATATGATTGCAATTCAGGTAGTTGGCAAGTTGCTAAACTGTATCATTGTGATTTATCCTTCCTGAAATGACTTACCTTTTAATATTTAAATTTAAAGGGAATTTACTAGTTTTCTTCTCTTTAAATGAAGTATGATTTTGCTTATCTCGGTCGACAGCCACTACTTTTCTTCCACTACTGGCTTGGTTGTTCTGCTGCAACGCCTAATACAAACTTAATTATTAGCAACCCAGCCTGGGATTTTAATATAGTAACACTAGTCACAAAGGGTTGTATACGGTACATCTGAATTTCATGAGAACAACACGTACAGAAAGGACGTCTATTTTTGTCTTTTCCATTGCATTAAAACAAATTCTGTTGCTAAAATTCTCCCCAGTGATAAATATTTGGTTATGCTCCCAGTTAGAGCCAATAAGAAAGAAAATTGTTCGTTGTGTTTTTTAAAAATGCTTTGGACTAGAAAGTAAAGAAAAAGCAAAACCACTCACACTGTTAAGGCTAAAACTACTGCCCTATGCATATTTGCTTTTTGACAGTTGGAATCAGCAGGCTTTGCTTCTGATTCTCTGGAATTCATTTGTTGCTACAGATCTCTGGAAGCTTGCCAGCCACTCCTCTGTTGGAGACCCCTGACTTCACAGATGAGCTTTCATTTGTCATTTCCATCATATCCTCAGGATTCATTAGCGAGCTAACCAGTTTCCTCTCCCTGACATCTGATTCTGTTCAGTGGCATGAAGAATGTGCTATGATTGTTTCCTATAATTGCAAATGTACATGCCTTTTTTCCCCCCTCCAATCTTTTTCTGGCATTATCCATGGATGCTGACCACTGAGTATGACAAGAAAAAAAAGAAGAAGCTTGATTGAATCAAGATCATGAGATGGAAGATATGTATCATACAGTAATTTTCTCACACAGAGAAAATTAATGGCTAGAGAGAGCCTAATGGGGCACCTTCTTTCATAGACTCAGAAGAAAATTCAAACTCTCTATTTTGCTTTGAAGATATTCTCTATTCCTTCCTCTCCTTTAGAGAGAAGTGTGGCATCTCACTAGGAAGCAATACAGGTGAAAAATACAAAACGAATAAACTCACAGGAGAAAAAGAACATATTTGGTTTCATTAATGTAGTGCCAGTGGTACTACTTATGACACAAAACACTCCAACCTTGCTAAATAATATCACTTATGATATCATGCTGACATTTATTGGAAGGAAGAATCCAACGTAGGCACAGCTTATGGAAAACGAGTTTTGGTGTGGCTATTTCCTGCTATAGTGAAAGTCTACATGAATGCATTTTTGTTAGAAGATTCAGAGAAAAGCAGCAATCAAATATTCATTGAAAATTACATGTTTTTATTGTGGTTAGGTAAACTATGGTGTTAATCAATGCACTTATGTTTACTATATTGTCAACTGATTCACAGTCTAAATATATAATCAATTTAGTTGTTTTTCTTACATTTTACAGTTGAAGCAGGAAAATGAATTCATGTTGATGGTAAATTATGAGTATTGGCAGTCCTAAACAAGTATTTACAAATATCCATGGGCTCTGAGATAGAAAGAGAACATAGAATTCCTTGAGATCAACCTTACGTATCATATACCAAAAGAGTAAAAGATATGTTTTTATTTTCAAATGTTTTCCAAAATCTATAAAAAACATCCAGGTGAATAGATAATAATACTATTTGGGTGAGTTTGAACCTTGATCAGAAATCTGTTTGTAAGGATTGTTACTGTAATATTTAGAGTAACCTTAGGAAGCAGCCTCTACACATATTAGGTGAAAGCTGAAGGGGGCATAGCTGAAGTTCAACAAGTTTAAAAGGCTATGGTAACATAGATCAAATACTGTAAAGCAGTGTGAGTAGCTTGCCAAAGGCCAGCCAGTGAAATTGGTGGCAGAGGAATTATTCATAATTTCTTGATTTGATTTGATTTTTTTAGCTTCCAGTTCTGTAATTGTACCTAGGTCAAAATCCGTCAGCCATTGAAGATAAAAGCTACTCGTGAAATTGTTCCTCACTTTTTGGCTCCCAAACTGTTCCTTGGGGGAAAAAAAAACCAACCCTCTGTTGCTAAGTCTTCCTGGTTATCAGTTTATGTGTCTTGCACTAAGTGATTGTTTTAAACAGAAACAACCACAGCCAAGCTCATTGGAAAAGTTTTTAATCTTCTCAAGAGCCAAAATGTCTATAGAAAACTGAACTCCCTTGAGGTGCAGGGAAAATACTTTGTACAAGCAATCTTATATAGAAACTTTGCTCCTGATATCTTTTTCTAGTCAACCCTTGGAGACATTTTAAGGACAGGTTCTTTTTCATATTTTTCAGCATCCATTAAGCACCATGAAATTTAAGATTTTGAGTGAGGGTAGGTTAGGCCTATAGCTATCGTATAAACATCTTGCCAGGGGGTTCCCAACTGGGCATCCCCTTGGCAACAGTGATATCACCTGCTAATCCTTTCAACCGAGACATGCCTCAGTGTTTGTGACATAGGCGCCATATCATCATATAAAATGAATTTCTTGTGGTTTGTTTATGATTGTATTTAATTTCAGAATTAAATATTAAACAAGCTAGAATTAAACAAGCTAGAATCCCAGGACCTTGATGATGTTGATGACACTTTTTTTCTGTTTGAATTCTCTGTACAAAAATAATTGTGCCTGGTTTGTAACTGTGCCCAGTTTAGTTGGGGCTCGGCTAATGAACATATGCAAGAGATAAATTAAAGATAACATGAGGACAAAATTAAAGATAACATGAGGACAATCTTAAACACACTGGAGTACTATGAGGAGCATCCAGAGAAGCAAATGGCGTTG
>JANHFL010004594.1:802768-812926 GCA_032468155.1 Oxyrhabdium leporinum | reverse complement strand
ATAGATAGATAGATAGATAGATAGATAGATAGATAGATAGATAGATAGATAGATAGATAGATAGATAGATAAAATGATACTGTGATATATGTTGAGATGGAGGGCCTTTGTTCGGGATGCAGCTTGCTTTCCTGCCTTAATGTGGTGTTCAGAGTGGAGGCAAAGACCTTTCAATCAAGCTCAGTGAAAACTCTGAATTGCACAGAATTGATTTGATCTTTGTGACAATACTTCCTGAGAGGCATAGGAATCCATTTGCTGCAAATGAAAAGGCATTCCACCAGCAAGAGCAAAACTGTGCAGTCACATCTGTGACAAGTGGGCAAAACAATTTAGATTGAGTTTCAGAGTATAATTAGCGAAATCAAAGTCTATCTGGTCCAGTGTCCTGACCAAAGATAAAATTGTCAACATTGCATATCATGTTAAGCCAGTTAGGCCAGAGGGTGCCAAAAGCATAAAAATGATGAACCAAAAAAGAAGGTAGCAGATTATAAGGAAGTCATTTTGCAATGAGGGAGGACTTGATCTCATTCTCTGCCACAAGTGGTGCATGAAGTGTGTTATCACACCCTCTCCTCAATCATCTCTTCCCAAGTCTAAACATCTCCAGCTCCTTTAAATTTGCCTTTATGGGACTTACTGCTACCCCCTTGATTGTCCTTGTTGTCCTTCTCTGTACCTGTTCCAATTAATCTAAGTCCTTCTTAATGTATGTGAGTGTGCATATGCCTTTAAATATGTGAAGACTCACAGCAACTGACTGAGCACATCGCTGCAGTTTTCTCCACAAGGTTTCCAGAAGTGGTTTTTCATTATCTTCTTCCTGGGATGAGAGGGAATAATTGGCCCAAAGTCACCCAGCTTTTTTTTTTGCCTGACGAGGAACTAGAACTCATAGTCTCCCAGTTTCTAATGTGATCCCTTTAACCACTGCAACAAACCATCTCTTTGTTGTCCGGTGCCCAGAAATTGACAAAATACTCAAGATGGTTTCTGAACAAAGTAGAGTAATGTGGAATTACAGAGAGTCCTCGACTTACAGCAGTTCGTTTAGTGACTGTTCAAATTTACAAAGGCACTGAAAAAAGTGACATGACCATTTTTCAGGCTTATGACCTTTGCAGCATCCCCATGATCCTGTGATCAAAATTTAGATGCTTGGCAATTGGGTCACTTATGACCATTGCTATGACCTGGGGTCACCTTCGGAACCTTTTGATAAGCAAAATCAATTGGGAAGCCAGATTCACTTAACAACTGTGTTATTAACTTATCAATTGCAGTGATTCACTTAACAACTTTGGAAGAAAGGTCGTAAAATGGGACAAAACTCATTTAACAAATTTCTCACTTAAGAACAAATTTTGGACTCAATTGTAGTCGTACGTCAAGGACTACCTGTACTATTTCCCATGATTTGGAAACTGAACTTTTGTTGATGTAGGGTTTTTTTGTAGCTAATCATATCATTAGCTTATATTCAGTCTGCAATTGGTTACTATGCCAAATATATTTTTTCAAATAGAATTACCAAGCAGCTTTACTATAGCCTATTCTGGTACCTCTCTTATACAGATATAATTCTGTTTCTTTCAGCTTATTTTTCTGAGCTACCAAGCTTGTTTTTAATTTTATCTCTGTCTTCTATTAGCTATCTAATTTTGTTGTGTCTGAAGATTTGATAAACGTTCTATCTCTTCATACATATAATTAATGAATATACTGAAGGAGGAGAGGGTTAAGAACTAAATCTCACCATCTTTCTTGAATTGGATGAGAGACCACTGATGAGCACAGTTTGAGAATGATTGATTGTCAAGCCACTTTATTGTCATGCTATCCATATCACTCTTAATTAACTGATTACTTAATAGGTTATCAATAATCTGCCCAATTCTTTGCTGAAATCTAGATATCTTTGCAATCTACTCAGTCACAAGATTAATCTTGCAAGAATTATTCTTTACAAATCCATGCTGATTTCTGGTAAATCATTGTTTTCAAGATAGTGTTTATAATCTGTTGTAGAATTTCTCCAAGTATAAGTGACCAGACTATAATTCCCTGGATCCTTCTTTTTATCCCTTGGGGGACAGAGAGACAACATTTGCTCTCAGTTGTATGGCACTTCAGTTCTCTAGCAGCAAACATATCTGCCAAGAGAGGCAGGCATATCTGATCTACTATACTGGGAATGCCTTTTGTTTGTGCCCAATTGGCTTGGATGGCAGTTCTACAAAAGCACTGAATTCATTAGCTCCTATTCTCTCAAGACTTATGTGGAAATGTTATATGGCTTAGCAGTAGGTCTCTGAACCTACTGAGAATAGTCATATAATACCTAGTTTAGCAATGCAGAATAATAGACTTAACTGCTAAAGTCTTCAGAGAAGATAAACAGAATAGATCAGGAAGGCACTGATCAAAAATCCAAGCATAAATTTCCTTACCTCTCAGGGGTTGCTAGACAACATGTCTGTGGAGCAGCTACTGTAATTAGGTCTATCTACATCCTGAATGACATCCTCCCACTCCCCACTCTGGCTTGTTCCCCATTAGGTTCTCCACCCATTACTATCTGACAATTAGATATTGGCGCGCCTGGTAATGTGTTCCAGAGCTCTCATTTGTCAATGCTGCATATCTCCTTGTAGTTTAAGATAATAGATCTGGTTGACAAACCAATGCTTGATTTATGCATAGTTATATTTAGAATGTGCTGCTGTAAGACAGCTAACATGCTACAATATGATAGATATTAAAAGCTGGATCTATTATAAACTATAAGTGCTCACTCAAATTTTACTTGAAACCAATTTTTTTGAGGTCAAGGTTTTTTAATTAACTTGCAATATTAATTTAATCTATATGTCTCTTGCTTTTTCTACTAAATATTGCTAGATGGCAATATAATGTGAGTGTTTGGAGAATATAGGAAAATCACTCTATTAGTAGTGTGGTAATTCTATGATTTTTATAAACCAAGAAATAAAATCTAATGAAAATATTTCAGGAAAAAGAACAGAAATAACTAAAATAGTAACTTTGAAGCATTCACACATTGGCTTACAGTGGTTTGGATCTGGTCTTAGCTATACTAAAAGGATCCCTTCTTGAAATCACAGCTATTGTATTGATTTGATTAGATCTTTTCTAAGCTGACTAAGTTTGACTAAGCCTGAACCATTAATAATAAAAAAAAAAAAGTATTTCCCTGCCTTTCTTGCATTTACAGCTAGCATTAATGAAGACAACTAGAAGAGTGAACAAGATGTATAAGAGAACTATCCCCAAGGCCTTGTTGGAAAATACAGGTGTTAATAGCCTGGAGGGAAGCCTTTCTGTCTGATATTATCAGACAAACCAATTGGAAGAAGGCAATAATGAGGACAACCAGATTCTGAGTTGCAAGGGGCTTTAAAAGTGACAACCAGGATTTTTAATTGTACCTACTAGCAAAGTGGTAACCAGTGTAGCTCTGAAAACATGGACAAATTGAGATGCATCCATACCTATTCAAGCTCTTGCCTTCTGGACCAGCTGTGATTTTTGAATGCTCTTCAAGAGTAGCCCCATGTTGAATATATTGCAATACTCCAACCAAAAATGACCAAGCCGTGATTAACTATGAGCAGGCTTTCTCATTCCAGGAAAGGTTCTATATGGAGTTCTGCAAAGGCCCTTCTTATCACAGCTTCCATTTCCTCTTTAAGCAGGAACTGAAAATCAAAAGAAATATGAATCCATGTGGAATGGAGTCAACCTATGCAAAACTATTTACTGAATTTCCATAGAACATTTTGGATGGTTTCCTATTCCATAGCCATTTCATTTTTCTAGGACTGATTTTTAAGCTTGTGTCTCCCCACCCAGATACCAAAACAGATATTGTAGCATATACTTTTCATCAGAATATACTATATATAACTACATCATTTTAATTTACTAACATTGCATTTTTACCGTTGACTCCATATTAAATTAGATACAGACAATCCATCAATATATTCCACTTAAAAGGTAAGCAGTTTCCAGCTTACCACGGCTCTCTGAGATCCAACTTTATAGCAGGATAAGTCTCCTTTACCTGTCTTATAGGTACCATCCAGTAAATTATTTATTGATATGAACAAAGGGTAAGATGAATGAAAAGAAAATAGAAGTTGGAATCAGTTGGTAACTTTTAGGAAGATGATTCCAAAGTACATAACAGAACCAATATCCTCCCAAGGTTATTTCAGCTATGATCCTCAGCTGACATTATTATTTTACTTGAAACTATTGGTTCTGCAGTGAATCTAGCCTAGCTATTATTTCATGTATGTGGGATTTCTTTTGTATTTATAGTACAGTGCACATCATTACTTGAGAAGATCAAAGTGACTAATTAGTAGGAACTGTTATGATAGCAATTAATATACCAATACAGGACTTCTAAACCTTTGGTTGGATCATATCATCTTTATTGCTTGCAATAGAACATGAAGGAAATAGCGTTCTCCTCTTATTCTCCAACAACTGAATTGCTTTTGCTGTTTAGACTTCTTTTATACTTGGTCTGTCAATTTATTTACAAATCTGAGTAAATGTATCTGTCTGGAAAGTTGACTGAGGGGGCTTCCATACTTTGTGATCAATTATTAATATTATTTGTATAGTCATTATTGTTTATACTTATCATAGTTCTAGACATTATGTAAAAATGTGTTCCTGGCTTGAGGTCTCTCACTCTTCATTAAATTTAATAAAGTTATCTAGGACTTACAAATTGCTATATGTGAAAATAAAAGTATAGAAAAGGCAAAGTTAGAGTGATTTAAGAAGACTTAAATTTAAGAAGAATTAAGAAAAAATATCACTATGGAGAAACTTGTAGAAAAATGGGGTTTGGGGCACAGGGAAAAGCATGTGGCAAAGGCACAGAAAAAGAACAGAAAAAAGAAGCAAAGGTCACCAATAGCAGCTGACCTTGTGCAGAACGGAGAGAATATTTGGGGGAAATGTAAATGTGGACAGCAGCGGTCCTTGGTCAAGGTGAGGGAGAGCACATAGTTGCAGCCCCTCTGACTGTTGCCTTCTCATTTTCATTCCAGTTACTACCTTGATGGCCGAGTGGCCAAGGTGACGGACTTCCTGAAAACACGCCTGTTAGACACACTCTCTGACCAGATCAGGAAAATCCAGAAAGTGAGTGAGTGTTGCAAAGGTGGGGAGCTTCAAGTACTTCAGGGTGCAGAGTCTGAATTTGACAAGTGCTCAGTACCAGATGGGTTTAGCAAAGGTTTCTACTTTGCTACTTCAAGACCCTGTAACCTCCAGCAAACTCAAGTCCACTATAACTTCTAGCAAACTTGACAAATAAGACAAAATAAGTATAAGAATATTTGAGAGAGATTCTGTGGACAGCTGAAATGTCCTAAACCCTGTCCTGGTAGAGATATTGGGAAAGCTGTTATTGATTGAAATAGTTGAATTTCAGAACCCTTGTAAGAATAATACAAAAGTCATTATGCAGGGCAGGAAGTGGGGGAGGAGATGCTAGTTTTGGAGAACAAAGGTGATGAATCTTTCCTTGGGCTAATGTATATCAAGGGAAAAGAGGCCACTTCTATGAACTTACTATGCCTAGCTCTATTTCCTGTAAGGTATTTGATTAGAATGTTTGGTCCATTTTTACAGAATGTTTTGACTTATCAAGAAAATAATAAAAACAGCTTTATTATGGATCATTTTTCTCTTAATTCAAATAGAATTTTTAGCTGCGCTGCCAGACAGATCCTAACAGGGAAAGATTTACTTCATTAGAGAACCCAAAGATATCAGCTTACAGATGCCCTAATTAAATTTATTACCTCCTTTCCTCTTCTTTGTTTTATAATTTTGAGATGGTTCCTTCAAGTAAGTCTAGTGAATGACCAGACCTTCAGGCACTTGTCAGATTTCTATCCAGAGGTAGCAAGAGTTGTAAACTGACATCATCAGACTTTGTGTTCAGTTACATGCGTTCGTTTTTTGGCACCATCATGCCCTTGACATGTCTGTGCTGTCAAGGTTTGTCTTATGTTACAGGGGTTTTCTCACAATGGGGTCTCTAATGCCATGTACATACTTCTCTTTCACCACTTCACCACTATTTCATAGGAAAGAGTTAAGGCCAGTATGAGTTTCTGACAAGGTTCTGGGCTTGCTAACATACAGCATGCCCCAAAACATTGATTACTCTCATTAAAGGCACCGATATAGTTAAAGTAAGAAATAGCTTTGTAGCTGCCTGTTTTTTATTGAGAACTAGCTTAGAGGCCAAATTTCTGCTTTGATTTATAAAGAAACTAGGCTTACATATTAATGTAGATTGGATGTCTGAACATATTCTGAACAATCAGATATCCAATCTAATGTTAATCTAACAAGCATGTTGTTTCTCATCAGGCTATATACACTTGCATATATACACAGTAAGGATCTGGTTTTGCTCCCAGTTGTATGGTGCATAAACTGTATCGTATATGAAAAGAAGTGTTTACTAAAAAAGATATATATTTATAAATGTACATTTTAAATGACAAGTAGTCCTCGACTTTTGTTTAGTGACCGTTCAAAGTTACAGTGCCACTGAAAAAGTGACTTATGACCATTTTGCACACTTATGACCATTGCAATGTCTTGATGATCACGTGATCAAAATTCAGACAACTCATATTTATGATGGTTGCAATGTCCTGGGGTCATGTGATCAACTTTTGTGACCTTCTGACAAGCATAGTCAATGGGGAAGCCAGATTCACTTAACGTGTTACTAACTTAACTGCAGTGATTCACTTAACAACTGTGTCAAGAAAGGTCATAAAATGGGGCACAATTCACTCAATAAATGTCTAACTTAGCAACAGAAAATTTGGGCTCAGTTGTGGTTATAAGTTGAGGACTACCTGTATATAAAATTATTCAAAACTAGGCAGCACCAAGCAGTAATCAAACTACAATGTGTATATATGTGGAAAAAAATACCATTGTGGAAATTTTAAAAATACTAACTTTTTAAAATGTGAGAATGAGGTCAATTTGTACTCATTTTAAAAACTGAGAATGAGATTCTCAAAGTTCTGCTGTAAGTAGGAATAAGAAAAGTTAATGGTGTTGCCATATGGTATAGCAGCCTACTGTGATATATGTCTTGGAAAGCTAAATTACAGTATAAGTAAAAAAAATATTTCCTTACATAAAGGTCTTAATGGAAATATCTTACATTATGTGAGTACTTTCTGTTTTCATAAAGAAATGAGGCTTTGAAGGCACGGGCAATTTCATTTTGCAAGAGTGAAGTATTTTATTGATTAGCCTGCTGTCTGCTACTTCATGTGAGACACCACAAACAAACTGAAAGGAATCACTGAAGGATAGTGCACATACAACAAAACTAAGAGAGCCCCACACTGAGGTAAACAAATAGGAAGTCAGAAAAGAGTGATATGTTCCAGGAAAGCAGGAACAATGCCCATAAAAGAAGTAGAAGAAACTAAAAGAAAGTTTTGTTCAGATTAACATATTTTCCATCCACTTCTTACTTTTGTTTTTCCTCATTATTTCAGCCCTACTAGTCACTATAAAAATCAGTATTATGCTAGCCTTTGATAATATATGTTTTAAAGTTACCAGCTGCAGACAATTGTTGAACAGCAGGGCTATTCTTATGTTCTTACCACCACTTTTGCTTTCCCCTTCTTTTTTTGGCAACAGGTGGTCAATGCACACATGCCTGGAAAAAGGATTTGGTTAGAGGGTATCGGGGCTGCTTCTGAAGGAGGCATCACTAACCTCTCAGATTCCTATGCTGCCAGCTTCCTGTAAGTTAATCTAAGGATGGAAGTAGTGATATGTTTATGAGAAAACCAGTAAGTGCACAAAATGATTAACTGGCTTCTTTATTGTCTATAAGACACACTAATCCCAACTCTAAAATCAAGGATACTGTACTATCATTGCATTAATGATTATTAGACTGTATCCATCCATTTTTCTGTTTCAGTGGGAGACGACATGTAAAGGCAGTTAGTAATAACATATAAATAAAAGTGGAGAAGCTATTGCTTTAAGGTAGCAATACCTAAGTACCTTAAAGTAGTAGCTTCTCCACTTTTATATATGTATAAGCTGGACATACTGTAAGCAGATTAGAAAGGGAACTTTTAATTAGCTCTAATGCTTTATCATACCACTGTGTAGCCAATGGACCTACGACCACCAGAGAATTTTTACAAGAAGTATCTGTCTCAATCTGTTGTGAAGGCTTTTCAAGAGAAGAGAAGGGAGGGACAAAAGGAAGGGAAGGGTATGGAAAGTATTAGAAAAGGAGCAAAAATGGTATTAGCAAAAACTTTTTGGTTCTGGCCACACTTGTTAAGCGTTATCTGTTATTGCCAAATTCCTTAGAGATTAAAATATTTATTTATTTATTTATAGTGTGACTTTATTATTTTTACAAATGGCTTAAGGCAGTGAACATATCCATCACATCTTCCTCCTATTTTCCCCACAACAACAACCCTGATAGGTGAGTTGAGCTGAGAGAGAGCAACTGGCCTAAAATCACCCAATGGGCTTTCATAGCTAAGGTGGGACTTGAACATAGATAGAGTCTCCTGCTTTCTAGCCTGGTGCCTTAACCACTACACCAAACTGGCTCTAAAGGATTTTGAAAGATCAAAAGATTTATCCACAACAGAATTCCTTTTTGTTTCAGCTTTATTTTCTTACTTCTTATATGGAAATAAGAATGAGGAAATATCATGAGGACACATTGCTTAAAAATGGTTAGTGAAACAACTAGTGCCATAACAACAGGGACATGAATCCACAGGTAAACAGTAGATAAGAAGTAATATCTGTTGAATTTTCAGATGCCAGAAAAGTGACTGATTAAGATAACTTAAAGAATGGAAAAGAATATTTTTCCTTCCAGAACTCTTTAACACATTATTATAGCAGATTTATTTATACTTTAAGCACAAGTGTACCCATCTTTCTTTTTTCAGCAGTTTGCGCACAGTGCTAATTAAGTTCCCTTTCCCCCCTCCCTTTCTCTTCCATTTGTCTGTGCTTTAAGTTAATGACTTTTACATCATTTTTATGTTATGAAAATTTCATATTTTAGCACAAGGCCTTTGGAAGCTCTGTTTGATTATTTTGTAGTATGTGTCATTACAATCCATTTTTAAAATTAATATTTTTCCTCATGGTGTATGAGAAAGTGATAACATAAGTTATAGGTCATCCAGGTGGTGGTGAAAAGAACAATCCTGGCAACTTTTCAACTCATTTATAAAAATAAAACAAGGAAATCACATGGGAAAGTTCAAGTTATTAAGTTCATAGAAGGTGCTCCATGGAGATCCGCATGGTCAAGCCAGGTTAATCAACAGAAATTAGTATAGGGGTCCGCTTTCTTAAAAAAAGAGTTTGCTTATATACACTGACAGCAGGAGATCAACATGTTTTGTCTGACTTAGCATTCCAAGCTAAAAATTGTGCTAGGCAACTTCCCTTCCACTGTTCTTCCTTTCCTCACTGGAGAAAAGAATCTTTGCCCAGAAGAAAATGAGGTAGTCTCAAGCTTTTCTTGAGGAAAAAAAAGCAGATGGAAATAAAGTAAGCTTAATGGTTGAAGACTGCTGATAAGATTCCTTAAACCAGGGGTGTCAAACTGGATTTCTTCAAGGGCCAGATCAGCATTCTATTTCTGCTCCACAGGCCTGCTAGGGTGTGTGTGTGTGGGGGTGGAGACGGGATGGACCACCCTGCCAGTCAAAACGGGCCACGGGGGGGCATGCGCATGTGGCATGCCCCCATGCCTGTTTTTGGCCTAGACGGCCTCCTGCAGCACCTGCTGGCAAAAACGGGGTGCATGGGGGCCATACACACACACGTGCCCCATTTTGGCTGCCAGAGGCACCGTGGGCTAGTCCTTTGCAGGCCAGATTTAAGCACCTTGCAGGCCAGATCCAGCCTGCAGGCCTTGAGTTTGACACCCCTGCCTTAAACCATTACTATTTGATTACAAATTGTGTTTTAAATTATTCCATGGGAAATTACATCCTATTTGTACAAGTGTGAAAACAAATCACATTATGCATTTATTTATTTATTTATTTATTTATT
>JANHFL010004594.1:785784-802668 GCA_032468155.1 Oxyrhabdium leporinum | reverse complement strand
TTATTTATTTATTTATTTATTTATTTATTTATTTATTTATTTATTTATTTATTTATTTATTTATTTATTTATTTAAAATACACATTTATCTTGTATTATGGTTATAGAGAAAGTGATAGGCTATTAAAATTGAAGGAAAGTACTAAACTTGCAAAGGAGTTTTAGAGAGGAGATGAAGAGTTGAAAAATGAGAAAAGTATTTTAATTGGAAGAATTCAAGGATATTTGACAGCAATGTTCACAGAACTTTCTCTTAAGAGTATCAGTTACTATAACTAGTCTTCAACTTATGACCACAATTAGGACCAGAACTACCATCACTAAAAAGTGGTCATTAAATGAGTTGCAGCCAATTTTACAACATTTTTGCCACAGACCTTAAATAAATCCACTTCCCCCATTGATTTTACTTTTTGGAAGCACTCTGGATAGCAAACAATGATCACATGACCTCAGGTTGTTGCAACCTTCATAAATATATGCCACTTGCCAAGCACCAGAATTTTAAACACGTGATCACAGAAACACTGTGATGTTTGTAAGTGTAAGGACTCATTGTAAGTCACTTTTTTAACACCACAGTAACTTTGAACTGTTGTTAGCAAATAGTCATAAGTCGAGGACTACCTGTATAAGAATCAGGCTGTTTTAGATATAGATTTAAAATTGACAGAATACAAGAGTGATATTGACAAAGAGGTTATACAGGACTTACAAGTGAAACCAGCTGATATTTTAATTTCTAAAATGGACACACAAATAGTAAATCAGAAGAGTGACTTGGATGTATAGATTTCAACTAGAAGAGTGATTTGGACAACTTTTTTATTTTGGACATTAAAAAGAGCTGTTATGAAGCTATTCCTAAGAAAAGATAAAAAAGATAAAAAGAGAATGAAAGGAAATCATGGTTTCAAAAGATGGTATTGTTCAAGGATCCAGAGAGTATGAATCCTGTCAGATCAAATCAGCTGGGAAGAGATTATAGGGGAAGGTGTCCTTCAATAACTAGGTCTGTGACGTATAGTGTTTTATAGGTAACAAGCAGAATCACACCCAGAAACAAACTGGCAATCAGTATGGCTCATAGGCACTGCCCACACCGCTGTGTTCTGGATCAGTTTGAAGCTTCTGGATGGTCTTCAAGGACATGTTGTAGTAGTCAAGCCATGAAGTGATCAGGGTATAAATGACTGTTTGAAGGACGTCCCAATTTTAGAAAGGGCACAATTGGTGCAGCAGATAAAGCTGTACAGAAGCCTTCCTAGCCACAGGGGCTACCTGCTCATTGAGCAGATACTAAAATTGCTCATAATTTCAAATCCCCATCAAGATGCACTGTTGTGGTGGGGGGATCATCTCATCTCACCTGTCAGGACTCCACATTCATCTTGAATATCTCATTAAAATTAAGGGAGAATCATCTCTCTCTCTTTCTTGTCTTTCTTGGTGCCTTATACCTTAACAATAGAAATTCAATTTCCCTCAATATTTCACTCAGTTCTTATAATTATTCCATGGACAATTTATGCAAGTTCTCCTGGGATAAATCTCATAAATTTCACATAAATCTCCAACTTTTCCCTGTAGAATCTTGGTAATATCATATCCACCTCCATGCAGGATTGCTGCCAAGACACACTTTCAATCAACTGGCCGTCTAAGTTCAAAAGGATTTAAGTTTTATTCATAATGGACAAATAATGGATTGTCTTGGGTGGGGGAGGGGGAAAGCAGATCTGCTAGAATGTTTTTATTAACTGTACCTCTCTCTGTGTGTGTCTGTATGAACAAAAGTAAATTTGTTGTTTGGGTTCATTCAAAATCCACACATTCAAAGCTAATATTCAAAGTTATCGAATGTACAGAGACAATACTGTATAGGGAATTTTGTCCATTGCCCTTGTTGGAAGACAGTACAAATAATTATAGAAATATCTTTCACTCTTAGTGTTGAGTTTTTTTCTCATCATAAATTGCTGAAAACTTGCTGTATTATGCACAATAGCAGTATATATTATCTGACTATGCTGAGTTTCAAGTCCAAAAAGTTCCCATAATTTAACTCTGAAATATGCCTTTTTTGGAAAAGATCTTGAGTACCTCTTAATTAGAACTTCTATGGTGACTGCTAACTCTATTTCTCAGTGAAGTAGCAGAATAATTAATTCATGAACATATCTTTCTTGGATGGCAAGTTAATACCTTTCAAAAGAAGAGAATGCACCAGGGACATCCTCCCCCAAACTAGTGACCTCCAAACATTTTGGAATATAATTCCAGTCATCACAAATCACTGACCGCTATGGTGAACTGTGAGGTATCAGTTAGACAAGACAGCTCTGATATATGGAACTAAGGCACAACCTAGATTGAAGAAATCTATCCTGCTATTCTTGGTTAAAAGCTAATCGATTGTCTTTTAAATTGCTAGGTGGCTAAACTCTCTTGGGATGCTAGCGAGCCAGGGCATCGATGTGGTAATGAGACACTCATTCTTTGATCATGGGCACAACCATCTTGTGGACCAGAACTTCAACCCATTGCCGGTAGGTGGATGATACAATGTTCTGTATCTTCTGAACTTGCACTCACAATCCTCTGTTCTTACTGGTCCTCTGTCCTACATATTATATACACCTCTAGATGTGTAATGTAACAAATACATGGCCTTTCTCATATTTTACATTCTTGTATATATAAACACTGTTTCTCCATAATTGCTTATTTTGTAGGAATTACTTCAAGGCAGCATTTTTCATCTACTAATAGAGGTACATAGCATGGTAGCTATCTTATTCACATGCTGTATCTTCATCAACTTCTTTCTGTCATTTCCAGCCAGAATTCTCTCTTCTTTTTACTCATACTAGGTACATACCTCAACAGTAATTCTATTCATTTCTCACCTCACTTTTCTGCTTGTTTCTTTCTTGTTTGCTCTATATTATCTCTGCTGAATCAGTCTGAGTTTCTCTCTTCTTTTCATGTTGCCAGTCAGTAAATCAGAGGATTTGTGCATGACTTTTGTACCCTTGACCTGTTTTTCAAATTCTTGGCTTTCACAGACAAACAGGCACTCATACCCAGATATACTGTATAAATATATGTGTGTATATATATATTTAAAAAAAGATTTTGCACACACAGCTGAAAATCTACTGCTCTTTGTGGCCTGTTTGAACTCGGCTTGAAAATACATTTTTCCAGATTTGTTTCTTTCAATGCTAATAGGAGACATTAGTTAATGTCAAGTACAACATGTTGAAAGCAGATGGGGCAGGGTTACCTCTGGAGCTATATAACTTTGTCCACTTTGAGAGCCTCAATGGGACCCTTGTGGGTTGCATAAGACCCACAAGGGAGGGGGTCATTTCTTATGGGAGGGGCATTTAAGCCATAGCAGGGAGGAAGGAGGGGCAGAAGGGGAGTTATAGGTCCTGAAAACATACAATAAAAACAACCAAACCCAAGGCAGCCAGGTCCTTAGGGAAAGAGCAAAGTGGCAGGAAAATGGAGCTGAACAAGGTTTAAATTTATAGGAATGAAGGTGAAAGAAGTTCACAATTTCACACAGCAGGATGATTCCTTGCCATTTAATGGAAACCCTCTTATTTGCAGTTCTTCAAAAGGACAGAAGTATTCCCTGTTGAAAGTGTACAGATTTCTAATAAGAAAAACATATGTTAATCTTTTAAAATAGCAGGTTTTCTTTTCTTCCATTTCAGTCTAGTAAATTTTACACCTTGTAAGTGAAACTTGGCAGCATAAAAAAGCTCTGAATCTCCATGACAGAAATGTACAGGCCTGGTAACATTTGAGACAGGCTGCCCACAAGATCCTGGAGTGTAGCATGCAGATTTGGGAAGCAGAAGAGCAGCCACAAAAGCAGAGTTATCCTGTAATGAAGAGGAAATTTTCTGCAATTAGATTCTAGGAGAGCATCAGTTGCTGAAATTTTCTCTTAGCTAAAAATTTGCCTCACATCTCCAGAAAAATAAGATGTCTGCTTAGGTAACTTACATATACCAATAAAAGACAAGGATGTGCATGGTCTGTAGTTCTTATGACACAGAAAGATTTAAAAAAATACTTCTTGAATGCTTCTTTTTTCATAAAGTTAAGGTTTATTTTTTAAAAAAAACCACTGCTTTATAAATAGACTGATAAGAAGAGGAAAGGGGAGAGGGAGTAGGGATGGATGAAAATGTGGTACAGATAATTATCAGGCTACTGAGAGACAGAGGCAGAAGACAGAGGCAGAGACACAAGACTTGTGTTACAAGTCCAAGTTAAAACAGATCTGCTGTTAACATGAGTATCAAAATGTAAATACTTTTCTCCAAAGCATTTATACCAAAAAGGCAGTTTGTGGGCCTCAAAAAAAAATATCAGAATCCTATGCAGAACTTCCTCTAGCATTTCAAACATCCTATACAGTGCTAAAAAAAGGACATATATTGCATGTATCTTCTTTTGAGTAAAACTCACTCAGTGCTAATATCTTTCTTCCTATCCAGAACAAGTGAATTTTTGGAAGGAGAGGTAGAGTCTGTTGAACAGGCAGAAATGGCATCGCTCGGCCTCAGCAGACTCTGAAGCTGGGCTGGGATGCTGTGCCCGTTCTTTTCCCGTGGGAGTTATCAGGGAGATGAAAGTGTCTGTTTGGGGCTGTGCAAGACTGCTGGGATGTGAAATTGAATCCTCCCACTAACTCATTGACAAAGACTTGCTATCTTTCCTTTGTGAAAACCCTCCAATGCTGAGAGAAGCCATGACATCAATCATTGCCTTGGCCTGGCTACCCATCAGCTGGCGACAAGCTTTGGCTGGGTGCCTTACAAGAGCTCAATTGCTCTCCTTTACATGCCATGGCTGATCTAGCCCTAACTCCAGAAATTCTCTGCTGAAGGAAGGATTGAGCTCTTGTGGCACCCATGAAAACAGTTCTGAGGTCTAGGCTAATTCAGTTTGCCAAAGTGAATGTCTTTCAACTTCTGGAATATCATCCATATATATATATCATATATATATCATATATATTATATTATGTGATATTCCAGATAGTTTCATCTGGCTATATTCTTTATAATTTTTGGAGTATTCAGTTCAGTGTGTACTGCCATTTACTTTATTAGATGATAATTTTGTTCCTTACTATTACTTGAAGTAATTCTCAGTTGGAGCAAATTAAAGATTTATCCAAAATCCTAGGCAACTAAGATTATGAACATTAAAACATGTAAGAAAACTTCCATATGATAATAGCATATCTTATGAGATGCTTACAGATTTTTCAGACTCAGTAGCTACTGTAGAGGATATTTTAAACGAGAGACTTCATGAAAAATATCTGAGAAAGAATTTCTTATCCCCATTTCATAGTCTTTTCTGTAAGACTATTACAGCTCTAAATTGTACTGTAAAATATTGTGGTATAGGGGCACTAAATTGTGTTTACACCTTAGCTAAGAATAAATACTCTGTCTGCTTTGCACATGAATCCTAAGGGTATATTGTTCTCATACTTGTGGTAAACGGCACCCTTATTGTTGTGCTGCATCTCATTTGACAAATGCATGTACATTTGTCACTGGAAGGAACAGAACATGAAGTGATGAGAGCAGAACCACAAGTGGCATTTTATGTTCTGGGTTTTACAACAATAACTCTCAGAGAACTGGGAGTGGAAAGTCTATTATACTGCAATTATTTGTCAGGTTACAAGCAGCATTTCTTCACCATAACTTAGGGCACAGTTTTAGAGCTCAGATCTGGTTACAAAGGTCTATGGGGCCCCTGGGAATATATCCTGTAAGTTTCTGCTAGGAGACAGCCGTGTCTACTTAGTAGGATTGTATAAAAGGTCATCTAATTTATGTTTTTTCCAATACCTCCGTTTCTAAACACACCTATATAAGAAACCTGGGGTCATGTCACAAACTTTCCATGCGAAAGGATACTTAAATTCTATAGTAGTAGGTTCAGTATTGGATAGAGCTCAAACGTTTTTGACAGTTATTCTGAAAGGAAGAATTTGTGCAAGTGCTGTTTCTCAATACAAGAAAAACACATATTCCAACTTCTCCCATATTGTAGCTATTAAAAGTATTAAAGTAGAAGAAAATCTATCTTATATTTTCTGAACATAGAGAAGCATAATTCTTTAAGCATAGTGTTACTCTTGGACTGCAGCAAACTAGAATATGCCTCATAATGCTCTATACTGCCTCTCCATAAACTCTGTCCTCGGAATAATCAATCTGGCTTTTTTGACAGGACTACTGGCTCTCACTGCTATATAAGCGACTTGTCGGACCCAGAGTACTTGCTGTTCATGTTGCTGGATTGCAGAGAAAACCTCGCCCTGGCAGGGTGATTCGTGATAAGTTGCGGATTTATGCTCACTGCACCAGTTACTACAAGTGAGTTATCTCGGAGCAGGTGCAACTACTGAAGTAAAAAATGGAGATTGGGCACTGAAAACCAGCAGATCCAAATGGGGTTAATCAGTGTGAGCTATACCCACAAAAAGAAAATGTCATCTAATTCAGATGAATCTCTGGGTTCCAGGCTTACAGAGCTATGTGTCATTATACCTGCTAAAGAATGAGATTCATTATTTGAACGGTAGTGCACTAGGGGAAAATCCTATATAAATACATGCATAAGATTTTGCCTCCTCTTCCACCCCCCTCTCTGTGTACAACTTGGCAACGTGGCCTTCTCAGATTGTGGAGAGGGGAGGAATAACATTGGTGTTGATAGGGAAGCTTACCTATCTCTGGAATTGTGGTGGGAGCCTTTGTGGATGACATCAAGGGAGTACAGTTCCCCAAAGGCCCCATGGTTTGGTTTCAGTTCCTTCTCCCCTCCCCTTCCCATTTGGGGCACCTAGCCTAGCTAGAGTTTCTAAGATAAGCCTTCAAAGCATCCCAGGAGTGTAGGACCTGGGACTTTTCCTAAAGACACAGGTCCCTATTGTTGCTACTTCACATCACCCAGATGCTTTCAGCAAGGCTCCCCCTCCCCCTCCTAGAGGGAGCTTTGGCCAACGACTGACAGGTAACTGGCACCTGAAATGGAGAGATGGGAAAGGGAGAGTAGGGACAGGCCAACAGACCCCTGGTTCCTTTCCATGCCCAGGGCAAATACTGTAAATGGGGGCCACCTGTGCACAAGCAGAAGCTAATCCTGTCCTCTTCGGGATATTCCTGCCTAAGCTTACTTCAAAAGCAGCAGTATTGAAAACCTTATAAATGCTGCCTAAGGAAATAATACGTATAAAGCTTCAGATGCCTTGCATTATCCCATCTGTATAAACATCCTATAATAAAATAGTGCTGTTAACCACACCATCACCACCATCACCCTTCAGGCAAGAGATGTAGACTGAAAGATTAACAAAAGCCACTAAAACAATTCATCTGGTTAGCTGAGATTTCAGCCAGGGACTCCCAACATGTATGTAATGATTCTATTAGCTTTCAAATATCCCCCCCACCCCAAGGACTTTTCTTTAGCATACAGTACAGCTTTCTTCTGATCTATAAAATATTGCTTTTTAGGCAGGTAGCTCCTCTACATGTAATGTACACGATGGCAAATTACAGCTAAATAGGAGGATTTTACTTAAACTTGTAAGGGCCTAGTCATTATCCTATGGCTGCCTGCAACAAACATTAAAAACCTGGAGCCCTCTCTAATCATCCATTCATCACAGATGTAGTAACTGCACAAATGCTCACATGCCAGTTTCCTACTCAGTTTAATAGCCACTTGTAATTAAACAATGGTAGAGTTGGAAGGCTATTCATTTAACTAGACAGGGAAGTGCTACATTTACTGCATTAATGGGTGTTAACTTTTTCCAAGAGAAAATATTGATGCTTCTGCATATATACATCCAAACAAATTGTGCTATTCAATTTTATGATATTTCCTACTACCCAAGCTAGATCTTGAAGCAAAAATGTTATCTTGTCTTACTGGAAACATAGGATCTTAGCTGCTCTGAAAACACTTAGCTGCTCTGCTAAGTGGCTGCCATAGTGGCTTTATTAAGACCAGGGAATTATTGCAGAAAATGTTGGGAGTATCCTTTAGCCAAATCTTTCTTTACAAAGTGACAAATTGGACAATAGATATGACAGAAGAACATCCTGGATTGAACTGCAGGAAATGCTTCTTGCTGTTAGGCAGTTAAGCTAAATAAGTCCCAAAATGGGATTCCTGTCACTAGAATTTCATGTTGGGATTGGAAAATAATAGTGAAAACCTTTAATTCTATAGCTAACACATTATTACTACAAGGATTCAAATGGTTCACCTTTAAGCTCATCTCTCTCACAGCCATAATTATGTCCGTGGTTCTATCACAATTTACATTATCAACCTACATCGGTCGCGAAAGAAAATCAAGTTGGTGGGGACCCTTCGGGACAAGCTTGTCCATCAGTATGTGCTGCAACCCTATGGTCAGGAAGAACTTCAGTCAAGGTGAGTGCTATTGTCCAGTTCAAGACCACTATCATGAGAACCCATTAAAGGAACATTTTAGTGACCAAGCATTGATATTAAGCACTGAACTCTATTTATTCACCTGTATATATGCTGTGCTACCTCCTGCCATTTAATTTCTACCTTTTTGCTGTCCCAAAAGCTTATGTTGTAATAAATAATGTGAATAATGTTCACTTTTAAGAAACCATGTATTTTTATGTTGTAAGCAAAAAAGGCTACCTTTTTGGAACTTGTCACTGTGTCTAATTCCATCCAGTTTTAAAATAGTGATGGAGAATCCAGCAATGTTGTTTTCCAAAAAATTCCACACACACTTTACCAGAGGTTTCCATGCCCCATAAAGAAAACTATTCCGATATACCTTATTTTATTTTCCACTTATTTGTGGTGCTCCGCACAAAATCAGATAAAAAAGAAGTACAGTATTGTACCAAAACTAAGAAGGCTTATATGATCTAACATTCCATTTTCCTAATGCCCAATGAAATGCCTGTGGGAAACCCACAAATGGAATGCAAGCACAGTAGGCCTCTCTCTTATGTTCTCAGCAAGTAGTATCGAGTCACGTACTGTCTTGGTTTTGGAAATAGATTCCACCATCATGAGTCATAACTAGGTATCAGTTAATGGTATGCTATGAATTTGTTCAATCTGCTTTTAAAGTCTTCCAGACTGTTGATCATCACTGCACCTTGTCATCATGCATGCCCTAGTTCAGAGTTCCCCAAACCTTCTGGCTTTGCAGACCAGTGGTGGGGAGAGGGCATGGTTCTGTGCAAGTGGCGGGCTGCTCATGCAAGTGGGAATGCATGCGCCCGCCCACCAATTCCGTGGCCCGATTCCAAACAGCTCAAGGCCTGGGGGTTGTGGATCCCTGCCCTAGATTACCCATACATTCACTAAAGTTTTTTATTTGTCCTGAATTCTACACTCTCAGCCCTTCTCACCATCCATGTGATTCTAGTATTAGTATAATTTATCTGACAATGGAGTCACTGTCCTAGCCTTGTCCTTTCATAGGGTCTTTAGGTTCCATAGCAGAGATATAAAGATAAAGCTAATGGCCATCTATCTTGAAGTCTCCTGTATTTCTTTTATCATTGAACATCTATGCTATCTCTAAGTTCTACCTTTCCCCCCATTATCTGGAAAGGGGCAACTTTCTGCTCTACATTTTGACTGAAAAAAATGCATCTGGTCTGTGTAGGTCTGTGCAGCTTAATGGACAGCTCCTAACTATGTTGGATGATGGAACCCTGCCAAATCTGAAGCCTCGTCCCCTTCGTCCTGGACGAACCCTTGTTATTCCACCGCTCACTATGAGCTTCTACGTGGTGAAGAATGTTAATGCCCTGGCATGCCGGTATCGGTAGCTCTACCAAACCCCACTGCCAAGGGCAGACCTTGAGACTCTCTTGGGGGACTTCTTGGCAGGGGTGTGCAGACATCACCAGGAAAAGAGTACAGAAGTGACTCCAGGAAAATACTGACTATCCACAGCTGTTTCTTATGTTCTTATGGTCCTAGTATCCCCACCTGCTATGGCGATTTCCAAATAAGCAGTATTTTAAACCCTTTGCAATTTTCCTATAGACTATCATAGAGTGGGGACTTTGTGCCACCTTGTGGGCAATGAAGAAGCTGTAATACGAAGAATTGTTCCTGGTTTCCTGTGCTCAACAAGTGGAAAGTCAAGATGCATTCATCACACCAGAGGCTCCCAAAAAAGTATCAGCACGAAGAGGCTTAGAATCTGGTATTTCAGCTTTATCCCTGTGGATGGTGTGCCCCCTACTGACAAGTGGCAACAGAACAAGCAATGTAGCCAGGAAAACGCATCTATAAGAGCCAAAATTGTATCTTGAAGAATTAAGCACCCAGTTGTGCTGCAGAAGACAATCCAGACATGAAATTCTGGAGTGTCTATAACTGCTTGAGCCTATGGCATTGTTTGATGGAAAAGAAGAGGATTGGTCTTGGCCATTGTAAATAATGCTGCCTCCTTGGAGCATTTGTTGTAAATGTTAACTATTAAATTATATTTTCTGAAAAGCTGAAAAAAATACTTGTAAGAACTGAGAAATTGAGGCTTTTAAAGTTTCCTACTTCTTGGAGCACCGATAAATTGTATCAGGTGGTGCATGAAGAAATGACAGAAAGGCTTGTAAATATTTAAAAACAGCTAATACATTTCTGTTTCAATATTCTGAAGCCTCTGCATCCTACTAAGTCTGGGCTGCAAAACTCTGTATGGCAGCAAAGAGCTATAATCTTCTGTGTCTCTTTGCTTTCATTTAGCGGTCATTCAGATTTTTGCAAACCAGATCCAGTAGCTCTATCCCTGCACTTTCTAAAAGTCGTGTTTATATTAAGTTAGATGTCACAACTAATTATGAGCAACCAGACATCTGTTATGTATAACCCTGCACACTTTTCCAGTCTGAGGATCCACCCTATTGTTTACACTCCCATGCACAGTTATGTAGCCTTTTAAATACAATCCACCCCACATTATTTATCTCTATTCATTTCATGTTACTAAAAGAAGCAAAGATCTATACAGTGTTCTCCAAGGTTAAATTAAGTTAGCCTGGGGGAGAAGATAATTCAGATATAAAATTTTGGGATTCTTTGGTTGGCATTAAATGTAAATGATAACGAGATTTAAAATAAAAATGAAACTTCCACTATGTTAATATATACTTCTTGTCAAAAAAGAAAGAAGAAGAAATGCAAAAGAAAAAACTTTTCACAAGTGCCATCTAATAATAGTAGCTGACTCTTTATTGTTTTGTTATCAGTGTTTGAAGTACAGGCCTCACCAAATAATTTGCCTAATTATTTAATGGCCTCTCAAGTTCAAAAATAGTTTTGATATAGATTTAAAGGTCCTTTAATTTTATTACAGAATGAAAATTTCTAAATTGATTTTCTTGACCCTTTTAGCTCATAATTATTTTGCTATGTGCTATGATTGATTTAATTTCCCCTAGGACAGCAACAGATTACAGAAAAAAAGTGTGCCAATGTTGTCTTTAGGCATGCAAGACCAGGAATAAAGCAAGCTAAGTCCGAATCATATTATTTATGTAATGCTTTAGAGTTTTCAATTACTTTAGGTATGCTGTAATTATTATTACTATTATTATTAACAAATACAATAACTGTGGAAGATAGATCAGCATTTTAGTTCTATATTACAAATGAAGGATGGGTATAGAAGTTAAGAAGCAGTAACCTGCCTTGAAAAAACCTGAATAAATACACAGCAAAGGCAAGAACAAAGAATGTTTTGATTAATGGATTAGCTTATAAATGCTGTAGTAATGATTTACTGTATTAACAGGGTAAACTCAATGATCTTTGGAATATATTCCAAGTGTGATGCTACGCTTCCAGCTATTATGCTATACCAATATCAGTACACTGCTCATCACAGCATAAAACTGAATAGCATGTATTGCAAAATCTTGATGACTGATTTGCCAACTCCAGTACCTTTTACTGGGATTGCCTGGGATGCCATGCCTGCCTATAGCTTCTGAAACAGTGTCTTGAGTTTCTGAACGTAATTACAGAAGCTGCATTCCCCACTTTGTTTCTCCATGTCCTCTCACCTAACTCTGTTGCCGTCTGCTCTGCAGTAAAATATATTGCAGCGTGAATTAGATGTAAAGAATGTGAAAAATGAATTGTGAATGCAGTTTTAAAATTTAGATGCGACCTCCAACCATTAATGCAAATATTCTCCCTTTTTGCATCTTCTCTGAGAATTACTGAGTAAGGATGGACCTGGCTGGTGTTTAGATGTAAGGCCACCAAAAAAGGCCTGGGAACAACAAAACACATTCCACAAGAAGGGAACTAAAAACATTTCTCTATTGCTGCACACAAAATAACTTGAAATTCTCCACCAGGACTCAAACTCAACTCCTTCTCTTGTCTCTAAACTGAGAATCTTTGATGAAGGATAGAAAATGATAGTGAGGAAGGGTTGGAATACAAAACAGAAAAGCAAAATTTAGTGTTGCTTACAGTTGATGAAAATAAATTAAGTTAGCCTGGGGGGAAGATAATTCAGATATAAAATCTTGGGATTCTTTAATCCAAAATAGTAAAAATGAGAGGTAAAGTGTTTTCTTTTCTCTATGTTTTCTTCCCCTAAAATGTGGCTAACACCCAGTTTAGAAGAAAATGTTTTCTCAATAAAGAATTATTAAGAAATGTAGGTGCTTCAATAGTTTTTGAACAACTAGCTCTGTTCAGGAAACCTAATGGACAGTGTCTAGTATATGGAAATAGAAAGTCCATTAAATTTCATTCTCTGAATTTCTGACAGTTAGGAAGTATTAACTAAAGTGATAGGTTGGTCAGTGATATGAAGTAAAAGCATCAGAATTCTTGTACATACAGTAATGCAACAGCTAGCATAAAGGGGTAGCACAGTTGCTACAGAATTTGAGCATATTTTCTTGGATTCAGCAGAAGGGGAATCAACTTCTATTTTAGTAAGTCAATTGAAACCCATAGACTCAACTTCTTGTTCTTCAGGTTTTGAGTGAATTTCTATTACTAGACATCAGTATTTTAAGCCTGAGCTGCAAAACTTTATTTTTAAAGCTTATACTTGTCTTATATTTGTTCCCTGGGCAAATATGACAATCTCTTGAATAATTTAAGAAGAGATTGGATAACCATTTGTTTGAAGTGGTGTAGGGTTTGCTGCCAAAGCAGGGGGTTGGACTAGAAGACCTCCAAGGTCCCTTCCAGCTCTGTTATTCTATTCTATTATTTTTTCAATCTCTATAAGAAAATTCCAGAGTTAGAATTGGCTAACCTCATACTATGCACATCCTTTGAAACTACACAATATTCCTACTCTAATTAAACTGTACAAAAAGAGTTTGTGGAGAATTTAGTTTCTTAAAAAAAAAAATCCTAAAATAACAACAAAATAGAATTGTTGAACAGCAAAATGAAATAGCACTATGTTCTGGCCTGTTCCTGGTCACATAGTCATAGCAATTTGCAAAAATGGGCCAATATTTCCTATAGGATTCCTCCTGTGGCTCAAATCCTGGCAGTAGTGCAGCAAAGTAATTCTATCACTTGCTGCTCCATTTCTCAAGAGATTATTTTTTTACAGGCATTTCCAGGTTTTTGATATGTGGGAACCAACAGCAGCATCTGCTTGTTCATCCGTAGCCCATGAAGATAAGCAGGATGTAGGCTTTGTATCCAAAGTAGTGCCTCCTTGTTAATCACATCACTTTTTGATATTCAATTATTGTAAAAAATCCACTTTGTTTATCTCAATTTAAGACTGAATATGGTATAATTGGATTGAGCAGTCTAAATATTTAGGGGTGAGTTAAACTATGTCCTTAAATTGTTCAATGACAGAAACTTAACATATGGAAAAACCCTTGTTTCTTTCCCCAGACAAAGTGTTTTTACCACGTCATTTCAGATCACTTATTGTTGAAATACATTTTATTTTGACTAAATTTCTATAAAATGAAGAATGAGTTTAAACACTGTATTAATTCATAATGTGGTTTGTTTGCTTCTTGATTTAATATATTATGTGAACTTAACCATTTTTAAGCAAACCATAGTTAAGCAAACCATGGTGTGTGAACCTATCTAGAAGAGTATAAAAAGTTTAGAAGTATCCAAGTAAAAGATGAAAAATCTTATTTTAGTTATTTGACCATCATGCATGGGCCCCAATTCAATAAGTATGAACACAAATATTTTCACTATTTTCCAGACTGTAATTAGGAGGATGCATTATATTCCAGGTCGGAGGCTTCCATTATCTTGTACCAGAAGGTGCAACTGTTTATAGTCCTAGCAATCCTAAGATTTTCCTAGGAAAATTCTGTACGTTATCCAGAATTGCTAGATGACATGGCCTAAAATGTAATTAAATACATTTCATATCTGAGGAATATGTCATGCGTGTCATCACAAAGTAGTGGTAAGGAGATATATGCCATTCCCCAATAGCTAATGTGATGAGAATGGTCATGTCCTTATGTCTGCAAAGTGATGCTGCTAATATATATGTTGGCAGTGAAGAGTCAGAATCACAAACACACAATTCAAACTACATTTCTTTCAAGAACATCTCTCGGATTTTCTTAGATTAAGTACTCATAATACAAAATCAATTTCTCCCATAAATAATCCACTCACCCCCACATAACTGAACCCCATTCAGGTTCCACGCATTCATTGCTCATTTCTTTCTCAGTTTTGTCCCTCTGCACTGCTTCCTCTTCCCACTGATGGAATGACACTTATATGTTCTTCTCCTTTTAATAAGAACAACAAGGCTGGCCACTTTTCTGTGTGATTGAAGAGGTATATCAGAACAAAAATATGGCTTTCAGCTGCCACGATATTTAGTTCATAAGGATATTTTGGGGTCTTCTGAAACCTAGAGATATTCTCCACTATAAAAATAGCAGGTGGCTACAAGCTGACTCTTCAGGCTGAAGCACCCTTAGCCACTGTGAAAAAGATGGTCGGTAGGGGCACTGGGAGTTATCTCTTGTTATAGGCATCATGGGCATCATTTATATGTTCCTGTCCCAAGAAAGGGTATACGAATTATTGCAATCAAAGTTCCTACTGGAACAGCAGTGAACTAGAAGTAATTAATACTTGCATATAGACATTACCTAAATACGAGATAGAGAACTTCTGCACCTCTAACTCTTGTTGATCATCAACTCCCACTATTTCTAATCTGTGGTTGTGCTAGCTAGTCTACTGAGAGCTGAAATTTAATAGTCTCTGGATCAATGATTCCCCATCCTTAGGACACAGTAGCTCCAATCTGAGGGAGATAGGTAGATTATAACATGGGTATATGTCTTGCATGGATATTCAACTAGCAACAGAAAAAAACACAAAAAATACAGTAATAATAGAAATAAAGAGAAAACAGCAACAGTTTGAAAACAGTGTAATAAATAAAACAGCTCAAAAGTCATGTTAATTTGCAAAGGTTGACAAGCAGCATATACTGACATAGTATTAATTCAGAGCAGGCATAGATTTCCTCTTTCTATATTTAAAGTCTACATTTCTTAGGTCTTGACAAATTCCAAACACACTGGGAATATAGCCAAGAAGGAGAAAAGCATACTTATACACAGTGACTGATGTGTCTCAATGATTCTGTGACTTTCCAAAAATGTGACAACAGAAAGGTATATATTTATACAGACAACAATACTATATGCATTAACATCTAGGCAGTTGCAACAAAGCATATTAAACATTCTGAACACTAACATGACCTTAACTTAATGTTGAGGTCCAAGGACACTAATTTCTTGTAGCTTTCATAAATATATATGAAAGCTACAAGAAATTAGTGTCCTTGGATATAAAGTCCTTAAACTTATAAACTTAAAATCAATAAATCAAATCAATCTGTTTTTAAACACTATAAAACTTTAAAACATCTTCCAAGAAACTTGGTTTACCCAAAAATTGATTTATAAACTATTTGTTAATAGTTATTCCAGCATGCTGTAATAATAGCAGCTTTATTTTATACCGATAATAATGTATATTTCAAGTTATACAAATAATAATTCATGCAAAATAAAATATACAATTAAAATTACATTCTTTTAATTTATAATTTGGGAAAACTGCATTAAGGCCCTCTTCCCTTTTTAAAAACATTTTATTGAAAAATGTAAAAAACCCAGCAAAAATAGTAAAAAAGAAATAGTGAAAAAAGAAAACTAAGAAAGAAAAATACAGAATAGAAAGTGCATAAAAAATAGGAAAAAAAATATTTAAAGAAATGATTTCTGATCTTCATCACAAGTACAAACTTAGTAATTGTTCACCTCTTGTAAGAATACATGGAAGTTATCTCTTCTTCCCATAACCCATCTTTTACTGATATGCAAATCCATAAGAATCTATTATTTCCAATATTTAATATTGACATAAAACTTTTGATAGTTAAAAGGGGTAAAAATTATATCTGCAAAAAAAAATAAATTGATAGACAGCCAGCCAGTCAGAGGTATTTTGTGGGTATTGAAACTGATCCTGCATGAAACGGGATCATAATACCTGCCAGAATTTTAATTAGGTAAAAAAATCAGCTACAGTATGAACTTAAACCCAAAGAGAAGATGAAAATTTATAATCTAGACAATAACCAAAACTAAAATAAAGGTTCAATTATAAGCCTTAATTTTTGGCATAATAAAGCCGCTTTATGATTCAGTATCATTTATTAATATATTAAGGTTGACTCAGCCTTCCATCCTTCCGAGGTAGGTAAAATGAGGACCCGGATTGTGGGGGCAATATTCTGAGGTA
>JANHFL010004594.1:745646-785684 GCA_032468155.1 Oxyrhabdium leporinum | reverse complement strand
TATACTGATGTAAGAGTATTGCTTATAAGCTGTAAACCGCCCCGAGTCTTCGGAATGGGGCGGTATATAAATGTAAACATAAATAAATAAATAAAATAAATTAAGAACTTTTATTCATATAAATATTTATGTGCCAGATATAGAGATATATGCCACTATTCTTTTGGAGGCTTAAGACAACATGCATAAGCACTCCCTTCTCCAGTTTTTCTCTTAACAATAAAAGGCTTTAGGATGCAAAATAGTGACTGATCAAAAGTCTTCTGGTGACCTGTTTTGGCTGAGAATGAACTTAGATCAGCTTCTCTTCAGTTCTAGTATCTTAATTACTAAACAGCATTGGCTCTATGGGATTTGCACAAATGTCCGAATCTTTCTTGAATGACAATGTTAGTTAATGATTAGACTGTTGAACTAGAATTCAGAAGATTAGTTCAAATCCTCATCAGTTGCAATGTTACTGATATACACTCAACCTGTCTAAAATGAAGTTGAAAGATGTAATCAATATATGTTATTCTAAGCTCTTTAAAAGAAGAATGGGATGAATGTGACAGTTTCTATTTATAGTATTAGCTCCTGTAACTGCTTGTTTTCCCATGTTTTTCTACTATTTTAATTTCCCACAGGGCTACAAAATTAAGTTATGATTAGGCATTGTGAGAAATTAAACACTGGAAAATAGCTTTTTATAGTGGAACTGGATGCTGATGCCAAACCTGTCTGTTCAGCCTATAGAGGGAGAAATAAGTCTTCAGAGACCTCAAAGCAGTGAGAGTATTCCAGTGAACAGTCCCCTTTACCACAGCACTTCTGAAGAACAGGTGAGTACTGGATGGTCTTTGGTGTGACCTTTCAGATAGTTAATGTGGATTTGGACACTGGGTGAGGACTGGATTTCAAAAATTTGAATAACTAGAAAACAAGAAAGCTGCCCTGAAGTTTGGGACGAGCTATATAGATCCATTCTTTGCCAGGACTGGTTAATCTCTGTTGCACACTATAAGAATTTCTTCAGGGGCATATGGGAGGAAGCCATGTTGAGCTCTGGCTGAGTTGGTTCCCTTCCACCTTCCCTCAGATAGCAGATGATCTCTCTATGCCTGAAGAGTTCTTCACCCCCAAGGCTTCCCCTAGCCAACAGAGCACGGGTGAGTTTGGGATCAATTGTGGAGAACATTGAGATGAGACTACGGAGAATGACGGGCATTCTGTTATGGCTCTGAGTAGGACTCTTTCAGAAGAAGTGGGTTGCATATTAATCGGCTATAGTAAATGGCAACTGCTATTATTTTGCTTTGCTTGCTTGCTTTTTTGCTTGCTAGGGACAGAGCTCTACTACAATTGTGACATTAGAAAAATAATAACCTAAAGCTGAGAAAGCCTGTGGAAAAAGAGATAGGTATTGCTCCAGATCCTTGGATTGGATAGTGATGGTCAAAATCTCTTGTGCTAGTTGCTGTCTTTTTTACTTCTTTTCCATTCTTGGAGGTAAGGGTATTTTGGGTGCTTATAAGGACTATCAATCAGTAGTTATTATGCAGCTATTCCACATTTATTTTTAATAGATTTTTGTGGAAAAAAGAAAATATATGAGAACACAGAGTCTCCAAGTGGAAGATGATTGTGACTGAACATGTCAGTAAATTTTTGTATTTGAGGCAGGGGCAAGAATAGAAGGCTCTGTTTGGAAGCACTCTTAAATTCTCTTCTTTTTTCGCTATCTGAAGGAAGTGCCTGGACTGAAGGCATGGATTCACAGAGTGATGGAGAGGTAAATTCTGCTGATTTCTTGGTAAGTACTTGGATTAGGATTGGTAGCATTATAATCCATTTTTGTACTTTCATCTTTTGGGGATTTACTCTTTCCTACACTTTTCTCTAACCTTCACCTATTTTATCACAAAAGCAGAAATGAATTTAAGGTTCCCACTCACTGCCCTTTCCGTGAGCCAAGCCTCTAGCATAGGCTTGCATTCACCTGTTGTCCCCATATGAAGAAAAGAATAAAATGAAAACTCTAAAACTCTATAACTCCACAAAAGATAAAATGTAGCCATAGAGAAATTCATCAGTGGAAGATGGAGAGAGGCTAAGGACTATTCTATAATGAATCAAAGAGTTCAAGACAGAAGAGATAAAAGGGATTTTTTAGTAGTAGCTTTCCCAGACTTGCTATCCCCTAGATGCATTAGGCTACAATCTCCATAATCTTCAACCAGTATAGACAATCCTGGCTAGAGGATTTGGGGAGGTTTGTTCTGTGATACAATACATACTTCCATTTTGCATAATATAGATGGATAGTGTACCTGTCCTGATAAGCACCCTCCAACCCAATTCTTTTTTGTCCTGGAAGAATCATTTAAGCTTTGAAAAGTTGCCTTATCCTAATTAAAAAACAAAACTCTGGGTAAGTGTTCAAATCTGTATATATCAATGTGAGGGAGAAGTGTGGGAAAGTTAGCTTCCTAGAAATCAGTTCTGACGAATATCTACCTCTTTGTGATCTGCTCTCCACATATTCCCTCCTTGCTTCTTCAAATTGTCAGTAGTCGGAGCTATTGCTTTATATTGCCATCACAAATTCAAAGTAATAGCAAATTATTTTGGCACATCCTTAAATCATAATGAAACAAGAAGTCTTGGAACATTAATCTGAATATAGACTGCAGTTCATTTTATTATAATTCCTTGACACCTGTACATTTTCTTCCTAGCTGGCTGAGGATTTGCTGCACGTTGTAGAATCCCCAGCCTCAAAAGCTGCAAATCTGCGGAGAATATTTCTGGATGTCAACTTGAAAGAAGGCTACTGTCCCATGATGCCACACACAATGCACTGCCTTTCACTCTGGCCAGGAATCTTGTTGGTACTCCTCACAAAGGTGAACAGAGTCCACAGACATTCATTTGATACCACTCAGACTGGTGGTTTCTGAATGTCCACCCTCTAAATGTCCATCCTCTTTGCCTTCTAGAACCCCAGTTCCCAAGTGGCCCTTTCTCTCTACCAATTGCTGGATGGAATCCTGATGATAGAGAAGAAATTGAAAGAGGGGCAGGAGACCCGGCAACCTCTGCGTTCTCAGCCATTATTTTTGGAACTCCGACATAGAATGGACAAATTTGTCAAGAAGTTGAGTGGACAAGAGTCACAGGTAAAAATTAAATTAATCTACACAGAAAATGAGTAGTGTTAGTGGATGTTTTTGCTCAATATGAGGAGGGCTGGGATAATTACTAAAATTTAATCCTTCAGTATGGGATAGAATTGAGTAGAGATTGGCTGAGATCCCACTTTGCTTTGGGAGTGATAATGAGACGTCCTAGATAAGAAAGGAGCTGAGCTTGTTGTGCAATGGATTCTGAATGCAACTTCTCTATGCACCTCAGTTGCAGAATACTTGGCAGGAGTTAAAGAACAAAATTTCCTCTCGAAGTGAGCCTGGGAATTCCGTGGAGTGAGTATTAGTCAAAATTATCACACCTGCTGACTGATATGCACAAGTAAATTCATCCATTCAAGCAGAATACATCTATCGGATAGTTTAAATTTTGCAACTGTCAGTATTGAGAATAGATATCTTGTTTAAAAGAATTAACAAAGAAGAAACAAAGACGTTCAAAATTATATATAACATATAGCAAGAACTAAAATGTAAAAGATAGAATAAGCAGGAGTGGGCAACTTGTTGCTTTCAGAGCTCCAACTGATTAAGATTGCTAAAAACTGGAGGGACAGGAGACCATTTCCTGAGGTGGGAAGCAAATGAAAACTAGTTTAAAGCTTAAAACTGGAATGCTATAATTTAAACAAAACAAGAGATTGTTTTGTCCAATGTCCCCCCCCCCCCCAAAGTTAAAGTGTGCAGTACTTCAGCTAATACTTTCGTGCAGCAAAGAAAATATACAGAAAACATATATTAGGAAAAGGAAAAGGAAAGGAAGAGAATTCTATATGGATAATTAGTTTTCCTGGGTTGCTGATATGCGCCTTATAAAAAGTAATTGTAGAAAAAAATGCAAACCCAAATCATGCGTGACGTTTAGACGAGAGCTGTTCTAAAAACATGTTGATATATATTTTGTTTCAGGCTTTTGCAGGCATTTTGCAAAGTCCGGCGGCAGCTCTGTGCTGTATATCGGCTTCTCTTCCTTGGATCTCCAGGGGCTCAAGGCCTGCCTCAGAACTTGCTGGAGCGAGTGCAGCAATTCACACAGTGAGTGAGAAGGAGCAGAAAGATGAAATTGCAGCTGAGAGTCTGGTGGGTTGCAGGATTTGTAGGTGCTGTTGTTCATGACTTGTATGCATAACAACATTAGTACTTTATTTATTTATTTTTCTCCACCTTGTATTGTCAGGGACAAGCTCCAAGACTGGAAAGACTTCTTACTGGTGAAAAGCAAGCGTAATGTCACCATGGTGTCATATCCTTTGATGTTTGCCATTTTCTCCCCATGTTTCCATTTTGGTGGGGGATGCTAGAAGACCTATAGGAAAATAGAGAGGCTCTAGAGAAGGGAGAGGGAAGCACTGGGCAAAATACTGTTTTGAAACAAGTATGGATGCAACCTTGGCAAAGAAGGAATTTCTTGGGAAAACAGCCTTGAAATCAAGAATTTCTTTTCCATCTTCACATGCACAAAATCTATTTAGTGTTGCTATAGGCATGTGGCAGAACAGGAATAGAAGAGCACAGTTCCTAAGTTTCTCAGGTTTTGGAACAGAGCCATAAAAAACATGGTGTTGAAGGATAAAAGAAATATAGCAAGAAAGTACCCATACTCCTAGACAAACATTAAACTTTAAAGAAATTAAATAATAGCTCTGTTATTCATTCAATTCTGTGTTTTAAAAAATAGCGATTGGGCTCTTGACTCCAAAAATTCTATGAAGTGTCTAAATAAATTGCTGTAGAGAGTGAAGATTTAAATCTACTGTTTGAGCTGGTCATGGCCAAAATGGAAATCTGCCTATGTTTAACCAAGTTCTTAACTTGCTTTCATCCACATATTTGGAAAATTTCCCAGGGCTTGTGCATTTCATCTATGTGGATCGTACAGTAGGACAAATGGTGGCTCCATCACTTGGCATATCAGAGGAATCTACTTCAGAATTAGGCAAAGGACCTCTGCTTGAATTTATAAAAAAGAAGGTAATGATAGGTGATCGACAAGTATCTGTATTGACATAATTTCAGTGGGAGATTTTGAATTTGAGGTTTGGGCTGACTCTTAAGGAAACTTTTACCTTTTTCTGCCTTTGGTCCACAGGTATGGTCACTGGTGGCTTTGGCTAGAAGCTACTTGCAGAAGGGCTACACTACACTGATGGTCCGGGATGGAGACTACTATTGTACCTACTTCCTCTGGTTTGAGAATGAGCTGGTAATTGTGGAGGAACCTGGAGTTCAGAGGAAAAGGGAGGGGCAGGATGCTATTTTACAACTTGGTATATAAAAGAGGTTGATACAGAAGCTGAAGACCCTTTCTTCAGAGTGTGTTGCAAATGATATACAGAGATTAGTTTTGGTATACCCAAATTAAATTCATAATCCTTCCCCATTAAATCCACAACTGGCTACTCCTAGTTTCTTTACTTAATTGGTATAATTGATGGCCAGGAAGAGTCTCTTTTTCTCCTGCTGTTGCTTAAACAACTTGGAATCAGAAACCCTTCCTGATTTATTGCAGGTCTTTCAGATACCTACCAGTAAAGCCAGATTTACTCATCTTTGATGAGGTATTGGCCTTTCCCAGCTTTGGAGGTGAACAACTAATGTGGCAATTAAGTACTGACGACAGGAAGATAGTACAGATGGATGACTTTAGTCCAGTCTTTCTGAAGAGCACCAGGATGAGGATGCCTTCCTTAGCCATGAACTAAGAATACATACATCTGCTTCGGTTCAAAACAACTTTTCCCTGACAATTTCTTTCTGTTTCCATGAAGGGATATAAGCTGGAGGTTATGGAAGTGCCAGTCCTTTCTGATGATTCAGTTCCCATTGGGACACTGGCAGGTGATTATTACAGGTAAGCAAGGTTTCTGACTCCATAGATTCTGATGGTGGCAGAAGGGATTTGATTCAAGGTCTGTGATTAGATGAAAAGGACAGTGTTTACAGCTTAATTAATTGCCTCTTCCTCCTAGCAATGGTATAATTCACAACTTTGACGTGTGCGGCCTCCAACATTAGGTCTAAACCTATACTTAAGTTATCTTTGTGTGATATGAAGTTGAAAGGTGTTGTAACCATCAATATCCTTGCAACTTTATCTTTTACTTTGCATAACATTGGGAGAGATCTTCAAATTGCCTAAAATTGTATGGTTATATTTTAAATTTTTGTAAGCCTGTTGATAGTTGGAGTGTAGGGCTTTTGTCTTTTGCTGGAAGGGCCGTTGAGGCTTTGTAGAACTTCCTTGATTTACCCTTTCACCACCACATTTACTCATTTTCTGACTCTCTCATACAGGAAACTGCTCCGTTATTTTGGCAGGAAACATGCCAATGAAGTGGTGAAATGCTATGAGCTGCTGACCATCCATCTGGGCATCATGCCAAATGAACTTATGATCCAGCAGGCACGCAGCTTGGCCCAACAACTCTGGGAGCCAACACGCATCCCCTTGCTTTAGAGGGCTTGACTGGTGCTCAGTGCAATTTGGCCATTTTCTTCTTTCTAGACTACGTTGCATCTCAGGTCTCTGCTGATTTTACTTCAGTGGGACAGGTCTAACTTGGGCAATGCTTTTACTTGACCTCCATTGGATTTTTCAGAGCTAGGAGATCAACGTGTTCGTTTGTTTTCCTTCACAACATCGAAGAACTCTGTCCCAAAACTTGTGTTGCATACCAAAAGCGATTCATGTCAGCACAGCTACTGACATAGTATTTGCCCTTGGTATTGACTTGTGTTGGAGAACTTGCAGTACAGGATTTAATTTCTTGTAACTGCACATCAGAACTTTGACTCGGGAGCCTATTTGACACAGCTTGTAAACTTATATGTTTAGTATAGTGCCTCATTTTGTTAGGCACTTCATTATCATTAAATATTTATCCTAAACTTGAGAAATGTAATATACAATAACTTAAAGCAGAAAATATAACATTGTAGGCCTCTTATAAAATACAGAAGTGAACTAAGAGAGTGCTGTCCAGCACCCTGTCTAGATCCTACTATTAGTCTCTTATCACTCCAATTCAGTTTTTTAAAATCTTATTTGTATCTACATATCCAATGAGAGTCCTATATTGCAACCATTCTGGTTTTTTAAGCATTTTTAAAAGAATGCCTATGGGGCCCAGACAGCCCTGGATTAACTATTAAGCAAATTAAGTACGTGCTCAGGGTCCCAAGGGAAAGGGGGTGGGGATGGGATACTGCAGAGTTTTGTCCCCCCAGCTGTCATGCCCTTAATTATTTCACTGCCACATTCAATTCCGTTTCTCTTGGGTTGTTTTTTGGCAATTATCCTTACCTGCCATGTTCAACATTAATGGTATTATTAAAAATAGTTCCTTTTGCCTACCCTGTCTTGTATCTGTTACCCTAGGGTTGGCATATTGCCAAATTGTGGTATCCTGATATTGCACATGCAGGTCACATTAAACATGGCAAACTGGTGAAACCCTCTGGTTTTGCTGCACACTCATGTTTTGGCAGGAAAGCATTGGCAGGGTGGGGGTTTTGGGAGGCAGCAAATCTTGACCACTGACCCTGTCTCCTGTTTGATCAAGTATGTCATCTAGTTTACAGATGACATTGATAACCCAGTCGCCTCTTCCTTGTGTGATAAAGGGGGAGAAGCACCTTTCTAACAAGCTGTTACCCACAGCTCTGCCAGCCACCAATCAGCTGTCCATGAGCAGGGCTGTAAGTATGTCCAGTACTTTCTGCCAGGAATGGTGGCAGAGGAGAAGATTGGAACCTGAGGGATTAGGGGGTGACTGCTACACAAGCTTGATGTTGCTAATGGGTGTTTTCTACTTCACCCCTTACAATCACCTGGATAGTCAGCAAAGCATGTCAGATTTCATACATCTGGAAACTGCTATAGATTGAGCAGCACTTAACACTGTCCCATACATAGGCTGATAATGAGATGAAGGCCGTTTGATGGGGGTCGTGCAGAATAAAGTGGTATATGTTGGTACATGGTTAAGATACAAAGGAAGAGAGCTGAGCTATGTAACCAAATGAGTCCCAAGGGAAGTCTAGCAGTAGGGAGAAGGAAACCGGAGGACGTGAATGACGTGAATGCAATCTTTAGCAAGAAAGGATCTCAAAAGAAAGTGCCTCCCCACTCTAAAGAACCCAGGAAGGATTGAGCATGCTCAGCAGCCTCAACCTAGAACACTCTTGGAAGGAGATGGAATAGTAAATAAGGAGGAAGAGAAAAAAAGGATCTTACGTGAAGAGGAATGTAACTGGGATTCTGAATGTGATGCAACCTTTTTATTCCGGTTTTCCTTCTGAAATAATGTAAATGTGCTGCAGTTAAAGGTTGACAAGAATAAAGCAATGGGATATATTCTGCATTGGCCTTCGTGGGTAAACAATCTGTCTTAAACACTGGGGAAAAAAGCCCTTTGTGGGTAAATTTTCATTAACGCTGCAAAGCAGAAATATTCTTCCAACCACTTAGAAGTAAGGGTGGGGACTGAAAACACAGAATCATGTGAAAGATGGCCAGGCGAGCCGAGTGGAAGATGTAATTATACCAATAGATATCAGAAGTTAATTATTTCTTTAAACGCTTGACTGGAAGCCCTCTTAATCTCAGCTGCCTGCAAATGTTGGCAATGGCTGTGATTATCCAGCTGGGGGAGGGTGGGGTGATCTGCACTGCCAAGAAACACAAGAGAGCCGATGCTCCAGTCTGGATCAGGCCGTCTTCTGCTTGGTTGCAAGTAAAGGCTCTCAAGATTTTGATTTCATGTTGATATGTATACTGTACGCCGCCTTTTCCACCACTTAGTTAAGTTCACACTTAGGGCTTTCTCTGTCCCTTGAAAACAGCCTTTCTTCAGGTTGTGTGTGCTGGCTGGAAAATCTAGAGCTGAATGGGGCTGAAAGAGAAGGGTCCCGGGTCAAGAAAAGCTCGGGTGTGGGGGTACTTAAAGTGCCTTTGAGAATATACTTACCTCGTCATTTCACATTTCCAGAGCGCGAAAGGTGATATGAGGTCTTGGAAAGAGACTCGTTAATTATCCATTCATGCTTATTACTATGTAATGCTGGGAGGGGCGAAAGGTGTTTCCAAAATGCTCGGTATCGGGTATCAAACTGATTTGGTGGAGTTAATGTGAGTCTCGAGCTGGAAAGCAACTCTGCTTTGGATTATGCCACAAATTACTTTCGGACTGTTTTGCTGGGATACCGCGTTGTTGGTGAAGCACAGTAACGCCGAAAGATTTAAGCAACAACTCTCCCCTTTCTTGTGCATTCGGGACGGTTTCCGGGCACTCGCCCTCCCTCCTCTTCCCCGCCTCCCCGCCTTCCTGAAAGCTCGTAGGACCTCCCCTGTTTCTTCTCCCGAAACTGCGATCGGAATGCAAAGTTCAGTACGTGTAAAATGGCAAACACGCACTGTCGCTGCCTGGGCCCGACTGGCATTCGCCGGATTTTAGCGGGTTGCAGGGCAAACCATTCGCGGCCTGCAGCCTCGTTGAAGGGAGAGTACGATGCTGTCGTGATCGGGGCAGGTGAGCCTCAGAGGAATGAAGCCCATTTAACACATACGGGAGTGAAGGAGATACGGAGATAGGTAGAATTGCCTTGGTTTGGAGTCAGCGTCTATCTTGGCGTCAAGAGTCTTCCTTGACATGCAAAGATCAAGTGTTGAAGTTTTAAACTAGAAACTATTGGCCATACAGTCCGGTAGACCTTTAAAAAGTAAAGCTTCCTTGGAGCGTCTTCGACTCCTGCAATTTTCTTGACAACAGTATGAACTTAGTTTGCCAATGTTGCCTTCTAGGATGTTTTTCTACTTCCCAGGTATTTTCTAATAGCGTCCCAACCAAGTGCTGCTGCTTGCCAACGGTGCATGTTTATCTGGAGTTGTGTATTACCCTTTAGGTATAGCATCTAAGCAACCTTGGCTGCTCTCAATTAAGCAGAGTTACTTTAGGTCATTCAAAAAGTCGGGACTAGATTGGAATGTCAAAAAGCCACCTCATTATAGTTGCTAAGAAAACTCTCTGAAAGGGTTAATACAATCATAAAAATCAAGTGTAGTTTGCAGACTTACTCTAATTCTGTGTCAAACATATACCGGCAGGGATTGGCAATGTCTGATCATTTAGATCAGTGTTTCTCTAGCATGCTGGCTGGGGAATTCTGGAAGTAAAATCCACTTGTCTTAAAATTGCCAAGACTGAGAAACACTGGTATAGATATTGCAGAATTATAATTCCCAGCATCTTCATCCCTGACCATGCTGGCTGGGGGTGGCTAGGCATGGCGATTCACTTGCATCTGCAGCCCTTACTGCTGATTTTAAATGTTTTCATATAACCTTAATTGTACTATAAATTATAACTTTTCAAACAAATCTTTTTTTCCTTGAGGACCCTTTCAGGGTTGAGAAAGATGCCAAAAAATGCTTGCATAAATAAAATATGTGCACCTATATAAAAAGAAGCATATGATGTCGGTAGCTTTTCATTCTGGGATATCTCTTTACAGGACACAATGGACTAGTGGCTGTAAGTACTGAGGGTGATGAGAAGATGTGACACTTTACATCATCTAGAACAGATCCCAGGTGCTTAATCTGTACTTGGGGAGACTCTGTTCTTTGCTGGGGATATTTGGTCTTATAATTATGAGGTTCTGCGGCAGGGATTCTTGGAAAGCAGCAGATGGGATTATTCAGGACCAAGTTAATCCTCACTGCATCCCCAGGCTGCTTATCTGCAAAAGGGAGGGTTGAAAACAGTAGTGCTGGAAAGAAGATACATTGTGGGAGGTGCTGCAGTCACTGAAGAAATCATCCCAGGTAAGAGTTAAACTGATCCAATCCTTCCCTTTCCCAAGCATATAAACTTCTGCTCCTTGGTATACCTGATCTCCACTATTCTGCAGGCTTTCACTTCTCCAGAGCCTCTTACCTGCTCAGTCTGCTGAGACCCCAGATTTACACTGAGCTGGAGCTGAAGGTATGGATTGTGCTTTAGGTAGCACTAGGAAATGCTTGGTATTGTTTGATATCTTTTTTCCCCCTTCAAATTGTGCTTGTCATTTTTCCCCCTGAAATCTGTTATATCCTGATCCCAGATCTGGCATGTTGTGGGTCCCTTACTGGGGACCTTTATTTGGTGGGTCCCAGGAGATGTGGCTTCTCTGCTGTAGCACCTGCCTTATGGAACATTTTTCTTCCCCCTGAATTTAGATTAGTTCCATCCCTTTTGATATTTATTTGTTTTATTTTATATTTGTAAAATTTATTGGCCGCCTCAGGGTAACTGGGAGGTTTACAATCATAAAATAAAACTATATAAACTAAAAACATAAAAAGTTAATACAAAAAGCCAAACACTGCAGCCCAATTAAAAGATGGGAAGGGGGGGGGATTTGCTGTTAAGTAGGATTTGTTGTTAATATATCAACCACCTCCGTTGTGATGTTCCCCCATTGGAGCCCCAGGCTAACTGGTAGAACCAGGTCTTTAGGCTCTTATGGAACATCAGGAGGGTTGGAGTGAACGACAACACACATGCACACACAATGCTCCAGAGGGCAGGTGCAATGGCAGAGAAGGCCCTTTTCCTGGACCCCCCCCAGCCTGAATACTTGGGCTGACAGGGTCTGCAGCATGCCCCCTTAGCTGGCATGGGTGGGGCAGGCCAATCCCAGTGGGATGAGATGGTCATTCCGGACGTCCCTCAAGTTTTGACTATGTTATCAGGCCTGGGGCTCCCAGGCAACTGGAACTTGCTCAGATGGCTCCATTATTGAGGTGGCCATTTTTCTCTTCCCGCTCCTGTTGTTTGTATTTCTACTTCTATGGTATTTGTTAATAAGATTGTTTATATTGGACATTTCTGTTTTTATTTATTTTATCTGACTGTTGTTTGCTGCCCAGAGTTGCCTTCTGTGAAATGGGTGCATGTATAATATATAATATATATAAAATAAATAAATTTGATTAATATTTCAATAATCAAGGAAGCAAATTCTTGAAATCAGAAACCAACAGATAATAGGTTTAGAAAGGGAGCCTCTTCATGTTGAGCAGTTTACCAGGAATTAAGTCCCACTATATTTGATGAAGTTTACTCTACATATAAACATATTTAAAAAGCAGCCTAAATTAGCTGGTGACCATTTGTACAATTGTTAGTGGTGTAAAGCGATCGTTTTTCTATTGTATGCCAGGAAAGAGTGATTCTGGGACCATTGTATAACAAACGCTTTGGCATAGCCAGCTATATGTCCGAGTGCTGTACACAAATCTCTCTACTGCATGTGTATGATAATTCTGTCTTGCAGAAACATGGCTTAAAAGTGCTTCTACGTGACCCGTATTCCTTCACTCCGATCCTGGAGGGCAGCCAGGGTGGACAAGTTCCTCGCTCACTGTTGCTGGGGAACAGCATGGCTGAGACACAGAAACAGATTTCCCAGTTCTCCCTAAAGGATGCCCAGGTATTGGGGGAGAACTGATCTTGGAGGCAGAAGGGAAAGGAATATAGAACATACCACAGTCTCATGATATAAGAAATACAAGAAGATCCCTAAATATTTGTGAGTGCTTGGACTGTTGATATGTAAGAAAAGGCTTGCTCTAGAAATGAGCTGAATAGTTTCTCTTCCTTTACTTTTGCAGGCTTTTCCCAAGTATGAGGCGTTCATGAACCGCTTGGTGACAGCCATTGACCCTCTACTTGATATCTGTCCAATGGATTTAGCTGCGCTCACTCAGGGCTCCTTGCGTCAGCGATTCAGGGCCTTGGTGGGTTTGAGAGCCCTGTACCATGCGGGTGAGAGACGGGTGGCCCAGGCCCTGCCATTTATGATACATACCCAGATTTCTCTTCAGTGGCTGTTGTGTTGAATTACGTAAACGATTAGAATCTCACCCAATCACATAACTTTATACTTGAATTAACACTCTGTTCTCTTACTTTGCTGTAAGGTAAGAAGGAATAACTGAAATCCCAAGGCCAAATATAAACCCTAGAGTTCTTTTTTGCAGCCCTTAAAGAAAGTCTGATCATGTTTACTAAAATTTGGCACCCAGTTTCCAACAATTTTGAGAAGGAAACACATGGACACTAGCATTGACCTTAAAATAAAACCTAGCCTCGCCCACATGTGTATCCTTAAAAGCATTTTAACGAAAGATTACTTGTTTCTATCTTGGAACAAGAAAACAGCCATAAAGCCCTCGGACTACATTGGCTGATAAATTGAGGGCTGCATTCATTTGCACACTTAGTTGTACTAATACATGTGTGCACTAATGCCCAAAGACATACAAAAAGAAGACTATGCTAGATTAGTTAAGATTACTTTGCATCTTCCCTAAATTTGATTGTTGAAATCAACATTTGCATAAATTGAAAATTGGCACTAGCATAACAATCTCTGGAGGAGTTTGTAAAGGTGTTTTGCCGAAGAGGTGCTAACCAAGAAATGTGAACTTGAAAGTGTTTAAGCAGCATGCATGGCTTATCAGCTGTGTATGAACAGACAAAGACAGAGACAGAGGGAGGAGTTTTCCTGGTGTGATCTTTTATTGGAGATCTTCTGCAGCTGTAAGTCTGTCTTTGTGTGAGGTGGTTAACTACAGTAGTTTCCCTTTTTGTTCTATATTTGAAAGGCATGAATCACCTTATTTGTTTATTTTCTATAGCTGTCCATCTCAAACGAGTGATTGGGGGGGGAGGGCAAACAATAACCTTGTTTTCTTCTTGCCAGGATTTGCTTTGGGAAAACAGCTTCCACAGTATTATGAGGTTCTCACAGCTCCCATTTCCAAGGTGAATGGCACTGGTCAACCTGAAATAGGAGGATTGTTTGCCCAGCTTTTTCATTGTATAACTGTACTATTTTCCTAATTCAGTAGGTGCTCAATAATAAATTTTGGATAACTTTAATTTGAACTGCAAGAGGGCCCTAGGCTTAGCCTAGCACCTGTGGGTCAGAGGAAAGCAATGAGTATATAGAATGTATAGATTCCTTCAGGAATTCCATACAAGGCTTGTTTCTCATTCTCTTCTTGTAGATTTTGGATTTCTGGTTTGAATCAGAGCCCTTAAAAGCAACATTGGCCACAGATGCAGTGATTGGTGCCATGGCTGGTCCACACACACCAGGCAGTGGGTAATAATATTGTTCTTAATTCTTATTGCTGTTTTCCAACTTAACCTGTCCCTCCTATCTCTGCACATACCATTTATTTCATCCTTTCATATTCATCCCTAGCCTTTATACCTTGTTGGCAATCAACAGCGCTCTATATGCCAGCATTGCTGGACACAAGGAAAATAGCTAGTAAGTTATAGCAAGCATCATTACATTTTATTTCTATAATACTCTACATTTTTGTAAGCCCTTGGGCTGTTATTATTGTAATGTGCACAATTACTGTAATGCATACAGTTATAAAGACTAAGTTGTATTTGAGGCAGAAGACTTACATTGAAAAAGGTATACAGAAAGTCTAAAACAAACCCAAGCTGCTGGCCAGCATCTACATTAAAAATAAAATTGCAGCCTTCCTAATATTACCTGGCAGGCCCTAATTTTTGGCCTTTCTCATAGGTATGTTCTGCTGCACCATGTCATGGGAGGAGTAGAGGGGCGCAAGGGTGCCTGGGGTTATGTGTCTGGTGGCATGGGGGCACTTTCCGGATCCTTGGCTCGTGCTGCAACTTCACTTGGGGCTGAGATCTTTACTGATAAGGTGAGTAGATTTTGATCTGAGGAGTGCCAAAAACGCCTCCAGGAAAGAGGACACTGGCAAAGAACAATGGAACAAGAAAAGAGGCAGCAAATGCAATTGTTCTGTTTGATCCACAGGGCAAGACACAGATATTCAAACGTTGGTTTCTTTATGGAGGGGACAGCCTGAAATTGGGATCTCTTCTACCACCAGATTAAGTGGGCAGTTTTTACTAATCATGAGAACCCATACTTACATGCTGATTATTTTGTTTTTCCTCCTAGGCAGTTTCCCAGATTCTCCTGAGTTCTGATAAGAAGGTTCAAGGTGTTTGTCTCCAGGATGGAACTGAAGTGAAGAGCTGCTTGGTGCTGTCCAATGCATCTCCACATCATACCTTTTTGGAGCTGACTCCACAAGTATGTTTAGCTTTCTGAAAAAACATGGAAGGCCTCCGCAGGACTTGTTAGAAAGCCATCACCGTTACCCTTGTTTTTTCCCTTCTCTTAAAAACCAGGATGCCTAGAACTTGCCCCAAATATTTGATGGATTTAGTTGCATTCTAGTTTTGGATAAGCAATATGTATCTCTTGTAACAAGGACCTAGAAGAAAGCAGGGACTATAATTTGCCTAGAACAGAACTGGACTATGGATTCTCAGCCAAATAAGATTGTTGAGAGTTCCTTCAGTTGATATAAGAGAAAGACTGATAATGTTCGGAAAGAGGAAGGTGTTCCAAAAGGAAAGGGGGAAAAGTGTCAGCCATGTGCTCCCAGTATTCTCCTTCCATTAGAATTCCAACTAATGCCTGGCAAATATAAGGAGTGCCACAAGAATCTTAAGGAAGATTCTTCTCGTTCTATTGTTGTGTATTGATTAATACTTTTTTCAGAACAGTGGATTGCTTTCATATTAAACACTGAACCTCCAATTGTATTGCATTCCAAAAATGGACACGGACTAGGGGCACCATATTCTCTGGCATGAAGTCATTATTCTGTCAATAAACTACCTTATCTGAGGTGTGGGTACTAACTGAGATCCCCTTTGGTGTATTTAATTCATTTATATCTGAAAAAATGGTCCTGTACATAGAAAGTATGTGGTGTGGCATTTTATCATGACCCTTGATCAACTGCCACCATTAGGATAGTTGTCATACTATATCCATCTAAATCTGAATTCTTGGCAACTGCATACACAAAGGGGGTTAGTGGCTGTGAGTGCCAATCACATATGCATTCTTTACATAATATAAATATATGAAGGATGAGAAAAGTGAGTTTGGGCAGTTAAACTCCAAAGTATTTTCCAGTTTGCTTCAAAACCAAGCATCTGTGTTACTTCTTTCTAGGAGCACCTGCCCTTGGAGTTTGTACAAAGAATCTCACAGTTTGACACACATTCTCCAGTCACCAAGATCAATGGTGAGTACTGTAAGGCAGTGAATAGATGAGAAGCTTCCATGTAAAAGTTCTTAGTGGTACAATAATTTCCATGGTCCTGGGCACAACTGGCAGAGTTCTCCCTATCTAATACTAGGTAAATTTAATAGGGCCAACTGAAATATTACAGAACAGATAACAAATTTCTGTTCTTTAGACTGGATAGTACAAAAGACATATGATAAAGAACAGAAAAAGCAAAAAAAAAGCATTATCTTTTGTTCTTCCAACTCAATTGCTCAGATAATTGGAAGTCTATTTTTATTTGCCTCTCCCCTCCAACTTTAAGGGGCTAGTGATTTAAGGAATGTTGACAAAGTGGAAACCAATGGCTCTCAAGCTAGACAGAACAGTTTGTAAACACTGATCAAATGTCCCAATCTCAAAGCAGAAAAGAAAGCAGCAAAATTTTTGTAGACTTGAAAAGGTAGGAGCAAAAGCCCTAGAATTTAAATCTTAAAATAGAAATTATATAGGGCTTGATTTCTGTTGCAGTAGGTAGGTGTTCTGAGTAAGTATGGCTTCCATTTTATCTGCAATAAATGACTTATCAATCTATGTTCTGTTGTGAATTTCTGTTGTGAGCAAATTCCTGAATGCTGTGTTAAGTATCTGGAGAACTGAAATTTATTGCACTGCCTAGCGTTATTTATAACATCTTTTACTGTCCATATCCCCAGTGGCTGTGGATCGGTTGCCCAATTTTCTGGCAGTCTCAAACACTACCAGCAACGACCCCTTGCCTCACCATCAATGCTCCATCCATCTCAATTGTGAAAACACTCATACCTTGCAACAGGCCTTTGAAGATGCTTGCAGTGGGAAGTCCTCTAGAAGGTATGATCAGCAATTCTGAGTGGCTTCAATAGAGTTGGGACTGGAGCACCCCATCCCCCCCAAAAAAAACAACAACCCTGGATATTTCCAGTTATGTTAGATTCCAGTTCCTATAATTGCCAGCCAACATGGCAAAAACTGGTGATTGAGAATTATGTAAACTTAGGTCCTCTTAGCTTTGAGGGAGACAACTTTATAATCTACCTTTTCCTACCCTGTCAAGTAATGATAATGGTTAAGGAAGAGAATGACGTCAACTCAATTCTAATATATGAAATTCTTATTTAATGCATATTTAAAACTGTTATGGTTGGACCTGCTCCCAGCTATCCTTTTAAGTAGCCTTCCTCAGGGGTGGGCTGCTACGGGTTTGCGTGGGTTCGGGCGGACCCGTAGTGAAGATTCCATGCAGTTTGGCAAACTGCCAAATCCCACACCTGGCTGGCCCTGCCCACCCTGCCCCTCCCAGGAGTCCCCATGCGGCCCATTTTGGATCCAAGGCAAAAAATGGACCTCCCAGAAGTTCGGGAAGGCCGGAAGTGGGACTGTTTCCAGCTTCCAGGGAGCCTCCAGAGCCTGGGGAGACGGTTTTCGCCCTCCTAGAGGCTTGAGGAAAGCCTCTGGAGCCCGGGGGGGGGGAAACGCTCCCTCCCCGCCGGGGTGCAGGTAGCCAACTAGGCCACAGCCACCAAGGCTACGCCCACCCAGGAACCTGTTGCTAAAATTTTTGAAGCCTACCCATGGCCTTCCTAGTACTCAACCTGGCAGTGCCCTGTAGTTAAACTTACTATTTTCCTGCGTTTGAGAGCACAGACTTAAACTGTTAACACAAATTTCACCTCTTCAGAGTTTCTAATTTAAAACCCTTACCATGATCTAATCCTGGTCTAATGAGCAAATGCTCATTTTGTAGCAAAACAAATATTGTAAGATTCTTTTCTGGTAAAAGTTATATGATTGTGAATTTCGTATGCATCTACACAGTTTGATTAGTTATTTTAGACACTGCAACATCTGTCAGGCTTTTATTCCTGTTATGAATGTAGTGCAGAAATTCTAATTTAGATGCACATTCTGCATTGCTGGTTTGATCTTCCAGTGCCATCTCTTTGCAATAACAAAGAGTTTGCTGGTGTTTTCTGTTTTTCCCATCTCTCAGTATTATCATTTATTCAACAGTTTTAAGTGCACAATACCATTTAAAATCCAGAATAGTAATTCACCTTGACACTCAATCTGTGCTTTGTGTAGAAAGGAAATTAACAGCCCAATTATATGCTTGTTTACTCACTAGAATTAAGTTCATGAAATTACTGAGGCCAACTCCCAAATAAATTGTATATGGAATTGCATTGTTAGGTTATAGTATACTATTTCAATCCCATAATAAATAAAATTGGAATATTGGGCCTTATGCTGGAAATCATATACCCCAGATAAGATGGTCTCTATTATCGATAATGAAAACAGCCTTTTTCAAATTTGTATTTTCTTGGTTTTACGAGAATAGCAAATGGGACCCAGAACCAACAATATGTGAATGGTGCACTTGACCAATCTTTTCTGTTTAACCTGCCATCTGTCCAATTTCCTTCTGGTTTCCCCTTCTATTGGTCAGAATTTGCTGAATTTGCTATAGTATTTGCTAGGAATGGGTGTTTTTTTCGCCATGTTGCTGAATTTCAATTCCTGGCAACGCCAACCAGTCTGATTAAAGATGATGCTGGAAGTTGACATTCTGTAAGAACTGAAGTGTTACTTCTTCTGCACCCCTGGATTTATGGGTATTGTTTTCAGTGAGTTTTTGCAAAGTCAGTACATATTATGAAACAAGTAGGACTTTGTCCTGTCACGTTACCCTTCAGCAGACTTTAGGTCTTCTCAAAAGATTTGTTTCAAGGCTTGGGCTGTCTTCTTGGCTTGATGCCAAGTACCTCACTTCGCTCCCTTCTGTTACAAGCTGTTGGCAGGGTTGCATTACGGCAAGTCCAGTGTGTTAGTATAAAACTGAGGCATGATCTTAGCAGCCACAGAATGAGACTCTGGGAATAAGAGTCACAGGTTGCCTTCTTTTTTGTTCTTTAGGCCCATGATTGAGATGTGCATTCCATCGGTCTTGGATCCTACCCTGGCTCCCCCAGGCTGCCATGTGATTTCACTTTTTACCCAATACACCCCCTATTTGCTTGCTGGAGAAAAACAGTGGGACGCCTGTGGCCGTGAGGACTATGCCAATCGAGGTACAGCCAATTTCTAAACCCTGGCAGGGAGTAATCTTGGTATAAAGGGCAAATCATGCATTTACCTAAGGAGCATCTTCCATTTGCAAGAATAGCTCCCCTTTTCTACTCATGCATACCTTATCACTATATCCTTGACAAACTGTTAATTCCCTTACTCTTTTAGAAGGATTTATTGCTCTCAGTTGCTGTTTCAGTACACAGAGATAACCTCTCAGAACAGCCGTGTGCATTTCCTGATGATGAACAGGAAAGTTCTTGGAATGAACAGGAGCCTAGCAGCAGCTGAAGGATGATTTAATCACAGAGCATCCCTAGCTTTATGTTCTTGAAGGTTTGCATTCCAACCTGTCTAAAAGGTAGATGTTGGGGGGGCCACCTAGATAAATCATGATTGATTTGCCTTGAACCAAGAAACAAGTATTTTATTCTATTTGGCCAGTGACAAGACTGCGTCATACTATATCAGACCATGGATCCAACTGTTTAAGTGTCTTCAACAGTAACTGGGAGGAGATTCCAAGATTATAGATAGAGGTTTTCCTGGACATGCCAGAGATTAATGTTGGGAAGTTCTGTTCTATTCCTGACTTACGGTCCTTACAAGATGTCTTCTCTCTATGTAGTATTTGACAGTGTTGAAGCTTATGCACCTGGGTTCAAGGCATCCATCATTGGCATAGATGTTTTAACTCCTCCAGACCTTGAAAAGATCTTTGGCCTACCTGGTGGGGTATGTATTTCCAGAAAATCACACACACACACACCCATCAATTTAAGAGACAATATAGCTTTATCCTTACACAATAACCTTGACTAAAACCCACCCACCCATTCTGTGAAGGCTTCTTTGACAAATTATCATAAAAAAATATTTTTATCCTTCCTGCCTTTGACTGTAAAATCGTCTTGGAAATCTATCCTATATGCTATTCTTAGAATCTGAATGCCACAGGGTAGCCATTCCCTGTCTTTAAGTTGGGAAATCGACATTGCTGTCTCTTCAGCAATGTCTCATCTGACATTGCCTCTGACTTTCAGAATATATTCCATGGAGCCATGTCTTTGGATCAGTTATATTTTGCCCGACCAGTGCCAGCTTACTCCAGTTACCAGTCTCCAATCCAAGGCCTATACCTCTGTGGAAGCGGTGCTCATCCTGGTATGTCTGGGAGGGTGAGGGTGAGTGGTATATGCAAGGTTGCAATTAGAAAAAAGACATAAAAGATGTTTGCCCATAGTGTCATTATGGGAACCTTGATTTCTGCAATATAGTCCTAGAAGGGGCTGCTAGTTGGTCTGAAAGAGTTGGGGGTCATTTGTTCAGGCCTGCCTGTCAATCACAAATATTTCTAAGAGTGCTGCCATTTTACTTTCTGTTGTAGTTAAGCCTCTTTCTTCCTTCAATGCCTCAATTTTCTTCCTAGGAGGAGGTGTGATGGGAGCAGTGGGACGCAATGCTGCTAGAGTAGCTTTGGAGGATTTCAAGAATCTGTGAACCAATAGGATGATTTACTGCATTGGCTGAAAAAGAGAGAAATCTGGGCATTCTGCATTCCAAGCCTTTGAAACAAACTCACTTATCTTAGCATTTGGGGGCCTGTTTTACTAGTGACCTCTCATTTTTTTTTCATCACAAATTACTCAATATACCACTATGCTACATTTCTCCTGGAGTAGCAGGATCACTAAGCAAGTAATAGCCACTGCTGTTTCATGTGGGACTCAACACATGCTATTGACACAATGAGCTTTTCTAGCAAATTTGTTTCGACTTTATAACCAACTAACATGCTTCCCCTGTTGTATTATTTAACCAGGAGTTTGTCCCTCTATCTTGTTCCACAACATATTCATCTTCTTTGGATCATTGAAGGGATGCACAAAGCTATAGTTCTCCTGTAGTTATAGAGACGCTTAGAGCCATGCGGGAAGGAGAGCCCACGGGGTAGCTTTCTCTCTGGCTGAATAAGCCAATTATACTGAGGTTCGTTTAGTTCAGATTGTCTTGGACTGCTCTTTAGCAATTTCTTTTCTTCCAAAACTCCCAGCTGTGCTATTTATCTTGCTTTTTTGCTTCTTGACCTGTGAAAGTACAGCCATTCTGAAATGCTGCTGCTGAGAACCAGTTTATAACGTAGATGATGAGTCATGCTTTCCAGAGGATCAAAACCAAGGCCAGGTTGTTACAAAATCACCTCAGCAGAGGGTTAAGGAAAGTCTGCTGCCATTCATGTCATCTAACCTTGTGCTCCCCATTCAAAGCCAGATATGCCTGACTGAGCCAGTGTCCCAAAGAGTCATATTTCTCACTAGCAAAAAGCAGCTGCTTGCAAACACCTCTCTGCAATCTGACTGCAAATCCAGGCAGGAAGTGGCCAGAAGCCAGCTGCCCTTGCTGATTCGGCCTCGGTTGGATTTTCTGCACCAGCTAATCTGAGTCACAAAGCATGGGAGCCAGAATCCTTGGCTGCTATCCATTCCATTCCACTGAAATCAGTGGGAATAAATCAGTTTAAATCTAATACTCCACCTCAGTTTTACACATGGATTGCAAGCAAAATGTGTTGACACAATGAGGAATGTCAGTACCTCTCCTCCCTGTACGTGATGAATGAATTTCATATGAGGAGCTGATGATAAAATCATTGCCTACTAGAAAATACCAAGAGATTAATAAAGGGTTTGAAAAACGCCTTCCTTTCCCCAATCGTCTTTTGTAATACTGTAATGTTTCTCTTGTTTTATGGGAGCACATCAGTCACTGGCTGCTGGATTCAAAGCAAGCACAGACAATGCTGGTTGTGGGGTTTGTGGATGGGGGTTGCCAGTGGTCTCACACTATTCTTTCTCAACTGCAGTTTATGAGCAATAGCCATTCATCTCGATGTGGCTTCCTTATTTCGACTGAAATAAATGGAAGTTGTATGCGGCAGTAGCTGGTAGATTTTTCCAAGGAAAAGGAAATTGTCAAAGGCTGACAAGATTGTTTGTTATGTAAAGCCACATAATTTCTGAGACATCATACGAAATGATGAAATATCAGTTTTATTCTTAGGAAACAGGAAGCATGTTATATAAAACAATAGAGCCTTCTACTTCCCAAACATTGTCAACCCCAAATATCTGGTCTCGGTTGTAATGCAACCCAGGACAACTACTCCCTATGTTATCACCACTGCTGGTTCACATTGGGAATATTTCCTTGTTAAATTTAAGTTCCCCCCACCATCCTGTGCATCTCAGTAGCTGCAGTTACAGGAATTAGTGCAGGAACAATTAGCTTTTCTTGATGGTTCACAGTGAGTTTCTAAATATTCATTTATATGAACATTGTAAAGAGCCCCATTTTATATCACATCCCATGGGAATCATCTTGTGTGGTATCTGGTCAAGAGTGGGTGCTTTAGCAGACGGACGTTTCAGAACTGAATTGAACCCAGAACAAACAGCACAGTGGAAAGAATCAAAAGCTGGGCTTCACTTTTCTGCTTATTTTAACCACTGTTAATTGAATAAACTGAAAGTGGATGGATTCACACAACTTCTATGGCACAGCTTCTAAGGTCATTCAGCCTGAAAGCTCATCATTGCTTCACACAAGTTACTGTATTTCATCATAACCTAATAGACCACAGTCTATGCAACTCCTTTCTTGGCTAGACCAAAGATGGCCACTAGAGGGAAGCATTGCTGCTTAAATTTAGGGGGTTTAAAAGAGCAAGGGCAGAGTAGCCCTATTCTAATGCAGTTCCATAGCCTTAATAAGGCAGCTATATTTTTCATTTGTTGATGTCATGTTCACTTTTTGCACAGCTATTTTGGTACTACTGATAGTATCTGGCAGTGCTGGATCCATAGCATCTAGCTTGCAACACGGTGTCTAATAATGATAGACATACGGGATTTGGCCTAGCCTGAAGCTAAAACATGGGTCATCTGGCATCCCCCTTTTCCATAAACAGAAAATGCTAATAATGGAAACATTTATAATGGATAATAGTCAGTGCTGATGTCCAAGGACAAGCAAAATCCAGTTTTCAGTACATTTCCCAGAAAATACATGTTTACGTAGACTAAGCCATGAGTTGACTAATGATGGCTTAGTAATTACATAACTGGTTAGTGCAGAGTATGATAAACCCTGAGTCATGATTTATAAAGCACAGCAATGTTTGAGTTCATTCTCTAAATATATTTTCCTTTTGTCTTCAGTGTCAGCCTATGAAGATGAAAATCTTAATATACTAAAGAAATATACACCAGGTTTAAGTGTCACCCTCCACTTCTTCTGGAAGTAACTCCCCAGGGTTTCTGGCAGAGAACATCTTTTCCATTATCTTTGACTTGATCCCTTTATCTTAGAGAGATCAAGAGCTGAATCCGGAGCTTCCACACCAACTTTATTTTTAAGCTATGATCTCTCTCGCTGCTCTTGCCATAAATAGCACTGGTATAAGAGAGGACTAGAACAGGCTTGTGCAAGTCAGTTTCATCAAGACATGGAGACAGACCTAAGTGCTTTATTAACGTGTTTCATTTTTGCCCTACCTGCCATTGGCATCACAGGAGAGGGAGAGATGCTGTAATCACAAACCATGGAACTTTCTATTTGCATCTAGCATCCTGAGGCAAATATGTTATATTTGTATCACTGTGTTGCTATTTTGATGACATGTGGTTTGTTGCATAAGTTAAACTGCATTTGCAGAAGCTTCTTAGCTGACTGCTGGAAAGGCTGAAAAAGGCAGCCACAGCAATGCAAAGCACACACTGCAGGAGCTTTGCATCCCTTTAGAAACAAAAAGGCCATGTTGTTTTCTGAAGACGCTCTTAAGAGGGTAGCTGACAGCAGCAATTATTTCCCTGTACCTTCCCTTCCCAATCAGACTGGGTGATGGAACTCGCTGCTGTGTTTGTACATGCTTAACCAGGTCAGTTAAAGCTTTAAATAACTGTGTTTGCACATCACGTAAAAGATGGCAAATTTTACCATTGGTTTTCCTTGTGGCTTAACATGCTATGTAAATCCAGCCACTTTGGGTAGTTTATATATTGTGCCAACGTATAAAATGAATTCACCAATTTAAGTGAGTTTCATGAGTGCAGCCAGAGTTCCTTGATCATGTTACTCAGCAGGTTGAAAACAACAGGCTTTTCCTGATTTTTCATCCCTTTGTGTATTTCTTGAGACTTCTTATTTGCACATGTCATTGGGGGGGGGGGGCAGTCTCTCACCAGGGACAATGAATAAAAATTAAAAGCAGCACCAGTTCATTTACTATACACACCAGAGATTATCCATATTGTTATCTGCCAGGTTTCTTCCAATCTCAAGAGATTGTCCTGGCATTCTGCTTCAGGTTGAAGGGTTTCATGTGTTTGACCTCCTCTGATTGCAGTGATGGTGGCAGAAGAGTCACAGGGTTAGCACATAAACATTTAACGTTATCCAAATGCTTCATGGATAGTTGGGTATGAATACAGATGGACTGTTGTGCAGCATTTCTGGTTGAGAAGAAGCAGGGGCTCAAAGGGTTAGAAGTTTTCCTAGCCCCAGCTTCTGTTAGGAAGAAAATTACTCTGGAGGGAGGGACTGGAGCCATAATCTATGACAAAAAGGAGGGTGAAACTGCAGCCTTTACACTAATGAAAAGTGCTTGAAAATTACAATATTACTCTGAGCTAGAGTATGGTTTCTAATGGAAGAGAACACTTTCCAAGCTACCTCTCACCCTGCCAAACAGCAGCTGAACCTGCTGCCAGAAAGGATGCAAAAGAAAAGGCAGGTTAGCAATACCACTTGCCTTATACTTCACAGTAGTTTACAGCCCTAAGCGGTTTACCAGCAGATTAGAGGAATATGTACTGGAATTAATGTATAATAAGGAAAAAGGGGAGAGAATGTAGGTTTTTTTTCTGCTCAATCATAATTTATAAAGCAGGATCGCTCCTTAAAAACAAGCGCAGGAAGTCCATAACCAATAAATGAAAATCCTCCTTTATGTAGCACAATAAAAGTGTGGAACTCACTGCAATTAGATCTGGTATTGGCTGCTAATAAATATTGTGTTCAAGGGGAACTGGAGGACGATTGGGCTACTAATGAAAGGTCATACACTCACAGGCAGCACACTTTTAAATATCCTTTCTCAAACTGGTGGCTGGGGAATTCTGGGAGTTGGAAGTCCACACATCTTAACGTTGATACATTTGGCAGACGCTGCCTTAAAAAGCAGCTTTGGAGAGATGAGTGAAAGAGAGCAGTGTGAGAGGCAGCACAGGCTAGGAGCCTCTTGGCTTCTGGCCCTGGGGCTCTTTCGGCCCACCGCGCCTCTCAGCCTCTGCCAATTTCCCCTTCGTCGACTGGAAGGACGGGCGCCCCGCCTCACCTGCGCAAACGATCCACTCTCGCCCCCTCACTTTCCCTCGCTGCTGCGGCGAAACAAAGGGCTCCCACACCTTGGCTCGGCCTCGAAGCCACTTCCGGCATGTGATGCTTCGCCCCCGCCGCAGGAACTCCCACCAGCCCTTAAATAAAAGCTTCCCTGGAGCGGGGTGCTGCACCTGAGACAGCTATATAAATATTGACGGGCTGAGAATAGCTCCCGCCTGAGCTGTTTTTAGCGCCGCCTGAACTGCTCCCCAGGCTTAACCACAGGGTGCATCCCGAGCCGAGGAGCTGACACGTGCTCGCCCCGGGCCTGGCGCTCTGGAGGAGGAGGAGGAGGAGCGCCTGCTCCTCTCCGCATTGCCACGTCGGCTGGGCGAATGGCCCTGGGTCTAGGCGATCGGTTCAGGGCAGACTCCCGCCCCCGCAGGCGGCAGCGGGACAGAAAGGGCGGCGGGGCTGTCGGGGACCGCGCAGAAGAACGGAGAGAGACTAGAAACTGGTGCCGGAGGAAAGGAAGAGCAGCTTCGCCCCTGTCGCCGCCTCCCGCCTGCCTCAGCTTTAATCTCTGGCTCGACGTTTCCGATCGGAGGATCGTCCAGGAACAGTCCCCTTAAAAGCCTGAGAGATGTCGCTATGCGTGGCACAATTGAGCCAGTGAAAGACAGACGGCAAAATCTCATTAATATCCTCCCAATAGGTCTTCCGAGCTTGTTTGGAGGTTGTAGCTGGGGAGCGCAGCCGAATCAACCCTGGCGATCCATGGGGTGACAGATGTCGCAGCCAGGTCGCCCTTCTGCAGAACATTTGGCAAAGAGCGACGTGGGGTGGAAAGAGGCTTGTTTATACTCTGCCTGAAAATTAAGTGGACCAAGTCAGTGGGGTGGCAGAACTCCATAGGTTACTTAGGCCCCCAAGATAGTTCCTTTGCATGGGCATTGGTGCAGGCATGTCTGCTCTTGATGAATGGGGTCAGAGAAGCACACCTGGCTTGTTTTGGGGTGTGGAGAGGAAGCAAGATTTATTTTTCTTCGTAATGCTTTGATATTCCTCTTGACCAAATTAGAGACATTTTTCCCATTGTGTCCTACCTGTTAATGCTAGATTAATGCTGGGTCACCTCTTCTAAGAAATGAGACAAGGTTGACAGGGATTGATTATTTATGTGATTAATACCTTTGTCCCTAGGATACTTCAAGACAGTAAACAATAAAAAGTAAAACAAAGGAAAAGAGTTAAAATCATTATTCAGAGTATCTTAGAGGGAAGGGAACTGATTGAAAAGGAGGGTCTTTATGGAAGATCTGAAGACCTTTCTTGAAAGCAGAAGAGGGAAGGTTCTGGCATAGCAACACGGGGCACGATCAGTTTGCAAGTAGCTCCCCCATATTCTCAACTAGGACATCTGAGAGAAAGCAGAATGTCATCTTTTTTGGGAAAGATGGGGATTTCGGGTCTGATACTGATACCAAATTGCTGATCTGAGCCATATACTTGAAACCACCCTACTCCTTTATGATACTTGGTGCAGGTCTGCTTTTGGTGGCCATTTAGTCACAGCCAATATTGTTTTAGAGCACACAACTAAAATGTACAGAATGTTGATACCGGCTCTTAACATCAAGTCCAAACAAGTCATGATGGGAGTAAATTGATATCTTAACTCCCCACCCTACCCCATCTCTTTCCTTGGATGAAAAGCAGCTGTGGGGGAAAGGAGTGATTTGGGGGTCAGGCTACAAATGAATTCCCACTCTGTTGCCACAACTCCCTTCCAGGCCTTATCCCTGGGCTCTTGGCTCTAAGAAGGGAGAAAAGTAAAGCATGGTGAAAGTATCACAGTGATTGATGTTCTCTCAAACAAATGGCATGGGGGAGGGAGGAATTTGGAATAAGGCATCCACATGGGAAACAAGATTAACCTCAGCCCCCCTCCCCAGTTTCCGCTGCTGCACCAAAATTCTTATTTCTAATCGCCTTCCTCCCCCAACCAAATATTTATAGTTAGAGAACAAGATGCTATAAGATATGTATGGATCTCCAAGACATGAAAAAGAACCTTCCACTTTTCCAGGAAAGGACGTCCTTTTAAGTTCAGTGAATACACCTGAACCGAGAAATTATTTCTGTCCCTACTTGTACTTGATAGTTGTTCCTTGACAACAATCATTCTCACCCATCCCTACTGCGTTGCCTTCATCTTGTTCCCCAGTCCACCAGCGAGGCAGGCTTCAGTCCAGCATCCTCCTCAGGATGTGTTTTCTACAATTCTCCAGTTGTGACATGGAAGCAAAGTAAGGTGAATAGTAGAATAAGTGATCAGAAAGAACTTTTTATCCAGATTGATGCAGGTGCATCCCTTTTCTGCTAGCTCATGGTCAGAGTCTTCTGCCAATCACTCCCTGGACACAAAATATCAAGCCTACTTAATATGCTGCTGCCCCCCAAATAATGTAACATGAAATAGTGTAACAGACTGAAATAGGAAGAGTGAAATGCTACCCTCCCTTCTGCATTCACTTCCAGAACACAAAGGAACCATTGCTATGTAAAAAAAGGAGAGAAGGGAGAGATAAATTTCAAATAAATGTGATATTCCCTTACAACCACTGCCAACTACTTGACACCATTTGTGATACTTTTTGTTTTTCCAATTTTGTTATGATAGAATGGAGCTTAGGAGGGAGCAGCAGATGATGCCGTCTGGAGATCCTGGCAAAATCCTGGTGTTGGACCCAGCCAATTTCTGCTGTAGGGCACTGGGTGGCAGATGTTTTTCCTGTGTGATGGCATATTGAAAAGGAGGACTGCAAAGCTGGAGGACTCAGCCATCACTGTTGCCTAATCTGCATTGCATATACATAATCAGGACAACGTTATTTGGAATAGACACATTAGAGGCAGGATGGGGATCAGCAATGGGGTATAATTTTATGCTGGATTTATGCCAGAGACTCAAGAATAGATGGAAAGCAATTTAACTCAGTAGTGGGCAAAATTCCTCATTCATTCTAAGAGGAGAAAAAATGTTATACAAACGTGTCTTCTTGTAACATTGAATATAATCTTATTTCCGCACTTTTTCCTATCTGAAACTAATTGTATGCACAAGTAAACTAAAGTATTTATAAGTTTAGGGTTTTTTAAATATTCCCAAATAAACATCTTCCTTTATTTATATTATTCCCCTTGTTTATTCAAAAAGTCTAACTTTTTGGATATAAGATCAGGAAAAATATGGCCAAGACTTGAAAGACTATGGATCAAATCTAAAATTATTGTCAAAGCTCTCAATGTAATATTGGACCAGTTAGTTTCACTTAGTCTAACTGACCTCAGAATTTTTGGGGGACATAGAGAGAATTGAGCTTTGAATTCCTTGAATTACAACGCAATGGATACTGTTTGCATTACTCGATTTTTTTCCAAATGTAACTATAACTAAGTTACTAACTTAATTGAGCTAACTCAGCACAGGAATTCTGGGGACTGCGAAAGATGCCAATTTGGATAAGGTTGTGTTAAACACATTTTATTGGGATAAATAAGTGATGAAGTGAAAGCAGTTACAGTACATTAAAGTGTCATTTTGAACTTGATTAATCTACTCTATTTTTTCCATGCTTCAAATCACACCTAGAGGTTGGGCCTTTGATTATAAGAAATGTGCTGGCTCAGTTCGATCAGGACAGGGAACCATAATATTTACAAATCTCCATGCTCTGGTTTGCCCTGGCAAATCTCTCCAGAGTTGACATTGTGGCCTGAAAACAAGTTGACCTTCCAGGGAAGGTAACAGCTCTTCTCATGATTCAGTCTGCCCCATCGTTCATAATTTGCCTGCTCTGGATCATAGCAGTACATTTGGAAAAATCTGGTACTTTGGCAATTGCAAAGTCCCCTGACATCATTTATTCATAAGCGATGTGCTGGGAGAGAAGCAGAGAGAGCACTGTGTGGCCAGGCTCTGGCTTGACCAGAGAAGCCCCCGAGACTTCACCAGGAAAGAAGTCAAGTTCCCTGGGCTAATCCTGTAAAGCATCTTCTCTCAGCTGGGCCCTGCAGATGGGTGGGGCTAACTCCATTTGTGGGAATTCAAGTTGGAAGGCACAATTTGGAACTGGTAAAAAATTATTCGTCCCAGATGGGTCTTTCCCTGAAAAGAGAGAGAGAAGGACTTGCCAGAATGATGAGCTCAGGGCTATTTTGAGGCTTCCCTACCTCCGTCCGGTTCTTCATGTCAGCAACCTACTCTTTAATTTCTAAGCAAACAGGCAGTTGCCACTAGCACATTTTTGCCTGGGATGCGGGCTACAGCCAAGGCAACCAGCTTCCTGTTTACTGCCCGTTGCTCCACTGGGCAGCGGGGAGGGAGCAGCTACTGCCAGGATGAGGCCACAGAATGTGAGCCAGTAGCAGGTGTCCAGGAGGTGCTGCGAATGTGTTGCTACTTGGAGGAGTCAGCAGTCCAACAAATCACAGCAAAGGTGGAACTGGATTACAGAGAGCTGTGGGACGAAATCAAGGTCAAGGAATGTGGAGCAAGACTGACTCATCTGGCAGGTGGCAGGTTGAGGACCGCATAGTGGCTACAGCCTGATCATTTGCCTCATCCTAAAAAGAGAGAGAGAAACCTTGAGAGAACAGGCAGCAATGCCATTAAAGCAAAATGTCAGACTTGAGATTTAGGGCTTCACTCAGCAGGATAACTAGAAAATCCCTCAATGCAAAAAGAACTTAAATGTATCCATCTTTACAGGACACATTTACCCAGGGTTAACATTAACTGAGAATAGCTCTCTGAGAAGAGACTTGAATATGCCTACAAAATTATTATAGAAACCGAACCTGGAATATTCTGCATCCAAAGTTTACATGTTGCCACTGAACCACACATATTCTTAGCACATTCAAAATATTTGTTGCACCCAGTAATACCACCATCCCCAAGAAACTGAAGATTGGGGGAAATTAACCATATTTTCCAGAGACATATTTGCTGTGGGTGGGATAGATGTTTTTTAATATACCAATTAAGAATTCCAATCATCATAGGCAAATCAGTTTATGTTAGCAAAGCATTAAAAAGCTCTGCTTTTAACGCCAGGATGCATTTGTGACATCTCAGTAACATCATGGAAATATCCCATTATTGCCCATGATACTAACCCAAACACAACCAAAATATCCTGATGGCTGTGGATGACTTTATCTCAGCAATCCTGCCAAAAAAAATTGTTGGGTTGCTTGTTTTGCTTGGCTACCTATTTCAGAGCTCTTTCCTATTGGTACCATTGGGAATGATGGTACCAGCAGTACATGCCCTAAAGGACTGGTAGGCAATCTAGTAGCCTCCAGATGTTTTGGACTATAACTCACGCAACTCCTTGAACTGACTTTTCTGGATAAGGCTGAATGAACATGGGGGCCAAAATATTTGAAGGATAGCATGATGGCCTCTTCTTATCCTAAACAGGTTCTATTTAAGGCAAGACAGACTCTGATTGGATTGGAGATGACAGAACTCTCCACATTTTCCTTTCTTCAAGTTTTTCTCACTGCATTTAAAAAGAAACAAGATTTATCCTGTATTTCTACAGAACAGATGCCATGGATTATCTTTGCTGGTTTTGGTTGAGAAGGGCAAACCATGGTTCAAATGATAGCCACTCCTTTCAGCGGAATAATAATTCTTCTCAAGATTAATTGTAGTACAGATTGTGATGAATTTTTATTGTTGTTGAAGATGAATTGGTCATACTGAACAGTATAAAGAAGAAAGTTGCTAGCAAGAACTAAACAAAGGGTAACAGTATTCTCAGATCCTTTATATAGTGGCTCTTAGCTGTCTAGTGACCAATCTCCAATTTCCCCAGCAGTACAACTATCATTGTTAGGCTACGGAGTGCACGCATATGATGTTCTGGATCAACCAAAAACAAATCCATGTGACTTCACACCTATTTCAAATATATCTATTGTGCATTAGTTGTGAGATTTCCTCAGTTGTGGGGCAAGATATAATTTGAAAAGAAAAGTGACAGATGACTGAAGAACTCTTTCTTTCTTTGTTAAGGAGAATAAGTATAGCTGTTTACATAAATTCGATGGCACTGAATTTATCCAGTGAGCAATAATGTAACAAACAGGCTGAATTTGCACAACATTGGAAGTCACCAGAAAAGAAGGTTGTGTTGGTGATGGTGGGAATGGACAACTATAGGTTACTACTACAAAGTAAGGAATTATATCAATAGAGAAGACCATAGAGGAGCAAGACACTCCCACAGTTTTTTTGAAAACAATTTTCATCTTCAGTTATTGGATTGCAGTTGAGGATGGAAGTGGAGCTGTTTCAGACCATAATGCAAAGCGCTGGACACTCTTTGGGTGCAGGAGGGTCATTCTGAAAAGAAGCACTTCACAGGGCTCACCAAAGCAGAGTTTAAGGATCCAGATGACCACGAGGTGGCAGCAAAGAGAAACCACTATGGTAGTGCTTCGTGTCCTCTGGTGGTTATCTAGATTTCAGCAGTTTAGATCTGGTAGTTGCGTCTCGGAGGGCTGTCTCGTCTTCATCTTCTAACCTTGCAATAGCCTTTCACAATCCATTTTGTATTTCTGATGGCCTGATTAGTCCATGAGGTCCCCGATTTAAGGTCCACCCATCGAGGAACCTGCATGCTGCAAATCTTCCATCCTTGAAATGTGAACCGTCCCTACTACCCAACGTTGCTCCTACCCTTTCCTCTTGCAAAATGCCTCTTTACCCTTCCTGCTGCTAACGTTTTTAAGTACTGCAGAAACCCAACAGGTGAAGTCTCCTGAACCCTCTCCCCCGGTAAAGAGATATAGGATCGCTTCATTATTGAGGTTCTGCGGCTCCTTTGGGGCGTGATGGGGGGGAGGGAGAAGCCTGCCCGAGAATACCCAAAAGCAGAGGGGCTGCGGGCACCTTTTTCACCCCCCTGGGGGAGGGCGTCCTTTCGGGTACTGTGAGGCGCTCGCCCGCCCTGCCCAGATTCGTCCAGGAGCCAGAGCCGAAGGGCGGATGCCGCGGATAAAAAGGGTGGGACGGGACGGGCTGCTGGCAAAACTCACGCCGGCCGCTTTCTTCGCCAGGGTTTCTTTTCAGCCAGAGGTTTTTGTAGCGGGCGACCAACCTCCCCCTCCCCCTGAGATCCAGCTGCTGACAAGAAGTTGTCGGGCTCCGGAGAGAACCTCTTCCCCACGTTCATCGGCTGCACGTGAGTAACTGGCTGATGAACTTCAAGACCGATTCTGGATGCTGCCGTCTGGGGATGCAGGGAGGTGGAGTTGGGTGTCTGCTTTCACATAATTCCTTTAACTTGGAAGCACTGAATCAAATGTTGAAGATGGGCTAGAATCATAAAACAGATACCCCACCTCCACGCCCGAGGGGGAAAAAACCAATTAAAAAAAGGCTACTAAATGCTAAATACTGATAAAATACTCAATACCTCTGACTTGCCCAGATAAGTGCCCCTTGAGCTCCTCTGGAACTGAATATAAGGGAAGGAGCTTAATTTGTCCTTTAGCACAGTCCAAAGCAGCATGGAATGGATAAATCAAACCCCTCAGTGAAGTAGGTACAAATATAGAAAACCAATCATTTCACTCTACTGATGTGGCAGGATATTGGAGGTGATGGTGAGGCCCCATCCTGTTCTTGTGGGTGGTTGAGCTGCTGTGCTCTGCCTTTGGCAGGCACGTCTATGCCTTTGTCATTCTCCTTTGGGGTGGGGGGGGGGGGGAAGAACCTGGGTTGTCTTAAAATGAGTCCACATTGCTAAGTGCTTAATGAATAATTTACAATGCATTATTATTTGCTACTCCTGGTTTGGTTTGGTTTTTTTAAGAAACCTTTCCTCTTGGCTATTTTTATATTGTTGCTATAAATTGTCTTGTCCATTTTAAAAAAAAGAGGAATCCTCTGATAAGAACTGCCACTGACCCTTTCCTTTCCCATGTTCTTTTATCAAATTTCCTTGCCTCCCAGGGGTCTCCACCAGCACTGGACCAGAGATGCTCCCTCTGCAGGTGTATCCTCTTACCTTCCTCCTCCTCCTCCTCCTATGTCTTCAAGTACCTAGCTGGGCAAAGCATCCCAAAATTAAGCTGCGCTTGGTGGGACCCAGGAGTCAAGCAGGTGAAGGGCGGCTGGAGGTGCTGTACAAAGGACGGTGGGGCACAGTGTGTGATGATGACTTCAACATCCATGTGGCAAATGTGGCCTGCAGAGAGCTGGGCTATGATCAGGCCATAAACTGGGCTCACAGCGCCAAATACGGCTCAGGAGATGGTAAGAATGGGCAGGAATGGAAAATGCTGTTGATCTCAAGTACTTTTTAATGCTTGCGGACCTGAGTCGCGATACGCATTTTCAGTGCAAGAGCTGGAAACTCACTAATAAAGGTGGTATTTAGTATGAAAGTATTCAGATTATTCAAGCTTTCAAGTAAGGGGGGTATGTATCTTTCTGTTCTAAGGACTGGGATCATGTGAACCAGCAAGATTTTACTTTTCCTTGGCTCAAAGCCACCATTAATTGAAAGATGGGGGAGATTACATCCCACAGATTTCACAATAACTCTTCTCTTTCAGCAAGAGGTAGCAAAACAGTTCTTTATAACAAGTGGGGTCTTACAATACTGTGGGCTATGCTCACTTCAACTTCAGGTAAAAGTCTGTAAGTGCCAAACATTGCCAAAAGAAGATAGGGACAAAGTCTAATAAAAAGTAACACATTGGTCATAGTGTGATCATCTTAAATTAATGTAAATTAAATTAAATCAAATTTAATACATTTGTATTTAGGATGAGAATTCATGAAACCAGATTTTCCACATTTGTTGGACTTTTTTGTCCACCAACCCAGCCTTCCTCAATGTATGCTCTTCAGATACACTGGAATGCAAATGTTATTAGCTGTTCTGATGGGGAATGATGGGGATTGTATTCCCCCTGGAGGGTATTTAGTTGGAGAAGGCTACTCTAGTCTGATCTCTATCCAGATGTTTCCCATTTCCCTGCACTTCTCCTATGCCTCACCAAATATATACTTAACAAGAGGTTCTTTTTGGTGATATGGAAATAAAATTATTTGTTCTGATGTAACAATCTTTGCTTGATTTCTCAAAATGATCCATGGATATTATAAGTGATGTTTGAATTGAAAGACTGGCAAAGTATAAACAGGAAATAGCATGGCTTTTCGTAGGAAAGGCAGTGAGAACAGACTGGGGGAAAACCAAACACTGAAAAGAGTGACCGGGGCCTCTACTTCTGATGTTATGTATCTACAGGTCCCATCTGGTTGGACAATATGCGCTGCTCAGGTACTGAAAGCTCCCTGACTGAATGTGCCTCCAATGGTTGGGGGGTGACTGATTGCAACCACAATGAAGATAGCGGTGTGGTGTGCACAGGGCCCCGCCGACTCAATTCTGCTGCTTCACATATCCAGCTGCAGGTAAGGACCTGATTAGAGACTGGAGTTGTTTCCTTTCTATAACGATAATTTGGAGCAAAACCCATTTGGAAGCCCTGCTGAGATCAATGGCCATAGAAATGTAATCTTACAGTGAAATGAAGATCAGCCAGTTTTGTCCCTGCGCCATTGCTGAGCCTGTGCGTTTGATGATTTCACTTTTCATTAACAGCAATCCCAAAACGGAGGCTAATATCAATTCTTTCTCTTGGGTAGGGTTCAAAGGTAGAAGAGGTACGGATCAAGCCGATACTGGCCCGGGCCAAATTAAGCTCCCCAGTCACAGAAGGTGCGGTAGAAGTAAAGCTCCAGGGGCGCTGGCGGCAGGTGTGCGATGCTGGCTGGACTCGAAACAATACCCGTGTACTCTGTGGGATGCTAGGATTCCCCTATGACGGACAGGTGGCCACAGGATTCTACAGGTATGAGTGAGAAGTACAAGGGCTACGTGTGCAATGTTATATTTGCGATGAAGAAAGATAAACATAAATTGGAGGGTCCAGCTTTTAATGGCAACATAAGGAGCAGCATAAGCATCAGGAGTTTCTTTAGTAAAGAAAACAGGGGTGTTTCTGTTTGTCTTGTCTAAAATTTCCTTCTGTTTCTCATGAGAGGCCTGTCCAATTCCTGTGATTTTGTTGGTTCTTTTTCTCCTCGCACACCAGTTGTTCCATGTGCTTGTTTCCTTCTGTCCATCTCCTACACTCCACCCACCATTCTCTTGCTAAATACAGTCCTTCAATAAGCAGTTTGTGGATGCCAAAGCCCTTTCACCATGGGGTCCAGCCAAACCGCAGTGGGGTAATTATATAGTGAAGACTGCGCTTTTTCGGGGATTGAGCAGAACCTGCACTTTCTGGCTCTAGCTTATGCATCAGTTCTCTGGGACTAGCACCCCAAGGTCAATATCTAGACCATCCTAACTTGATGTAGTGTCCACACCCAAAGTGTTAGATCACAAACCCAGCCATGTTTGATGGGGCAGTGGCAGAGTGCTCAGGTTGAGGAAGATGAACACATTCTCTGAATGCCAACATGATCTGTGGACACAATTTTTTCTTGACCACATAGGTAAAGATGTACTTAAAGCTCTGATGTCCGGCATCTTCAAGTACTCTCTTTTTTCTATGATGATAGCTGTAGCTCTTGCAATTTATTTATGGGAACATCTGTGTAGGTACTGATTCAGGAGTGGCAGGGGCTTTAGGTAATTTAGTTGTCATGGATAGCATTGTCACCTTTTCTAAAAGAACAAATGAGAATACAAAGAACCATAACTTCAATGTACTTGGTAATTCATGGAAATGAAAGTTCAGAATGAGGTTTTTTTTAAAAAAACAAACAAACCTAAAAATTGTCAACAAAAAAATTGTCAACACACAGTGAAGGATCTGAGTTATGTATCTACAGTTTCTGCAATGGAATTTTTTAATGCTGCTGCCAAAGTGCATTTATATTAAATCATCTAATCTTTCAGGAAACTCTGGAATCAGAAACTAAAGGATCCAAGGTCCAGGTAAGGAGTTGGTTTATTTTTTATTGCCTTGCAGTATTCAATATTTGGGAAAAGGAGATTCTGGGGCCTCTACGGTTTATTTGCATGATTGCTCCCTGTGCCTTTAAGCAGTTAATTCACCAAATTTCAAAGCCTTTCCCCATTTGTGCCTAATGATGGTATTTATCCGCCCTTTTCTACTGTGTTCCAATAATGTTGCCATCCTTTCTTTACCAACCATGAATGAGACAGGTTGAAGTCATGTGTCAGTGTTAAAGCACTATTTTCTCTCTTATACTGACACCATTGAAGGACCCAATCAAGCTGTATAAATTCTGCTAGGCTTTGTCACCTTGGAGCAAAGTCAGGTGACTCCAGTGACTTGAAACAAAGGTGATAGAAACAGGATAGCAAGTGAGGGCAGCAAATTTCACGCTAGTACAGTTTTCTGCGAACTCAAGGATGGGTGGATAGCACTTCAATTCAGCCATGGAAAAGGCCTTCTGGAGGATGGCCAGAGGGATTATTATCTGACAAAAGACAATAATTTCTTCCCTTGTTTTGCAGTCTAAAAAGCCTGAGCAAGAAGAATACCTTCTGGATCCATCAGATTAAATGCCTGGGCACTGAGGTTCACTTGGGTGAATGCAAACTACACATGCTTCCAAAAGCTCAGAATCAAAGTGCCTGCCCACATGGTATGCATGCCTTGGTCAGCTGTATAGCAGGTCCTGAATTCCAGCCCAAGAAAGCCAAGCTAACCAGCCATAGCAAGCCTAAGCAGGTAAAAAGAAGACTGTTTTCCAAAGAATATTAATAGAGGCTCATATATCTTAACAGTAGGCTCAAAATATTCCCGGTGAAAAGCATTGACCATAGCAAAACTGTAGAATCTACTAGGGCAAGGACCAGTCTAATTCTCTGTCAGGATGATTTCAGACAAAGGATTCATAGTGCTTCACTGAATAGATCCTATATAGTTGTTCCATCCAAGAATAGCAATGCAAAGACCAAAGAGTTACAGGAAGACATCTGCGTGGCCTTAGAACTTTCATAAAATGTTAAGAATGAAAGAGGAGAACTACAAATTAAAAACCTTGGATGGAAGCCCACCGGTTTCACTCTTTGCTGTTGACAGAGAACAAAAGTCCATCTTTCATAAATACTACTAGCCCACCCTTCTGTTTGTTAGCCCCTAATCTCTATCTCCATTCCAGCAGGAACCTCAGGTGCGTCTCCGTGCAGGTGCACACATAGGTGAAGGGCGTGTGGAAGTGCTAATAGGTAACCAGTGGGGCACTGTGTGTGATGAAGGCTGGAATCTACCTGCTGCCAGTGTGGTGTGTCGGCAGTTAGGTTACGGCACTGCACAAGAAGCTCTTTCAGGAGCACAGTTGGGTCAAGGTGAGTGGAAAGGATGAGGGAAGTCATAAAGTGGGTGGTGTAAGGCTCAAAATAGGAAACTTGCATCCTTGACAAATAGGGAAGGAGAAGGAAGACTCTGGATAAGTTACTCCTAAGAAACATTTCATGGAGTTTCTCAGAAGCAAGCAAAATCCAGAAAGGGTGATAGAGTTCTGCAATACCAGAGATAAATTTCAGGAATAGGAAGAAAAGGATGAATTTGGGAAAGACTGAATTGTGGGACCAAAGTAAAAGAATGGCGGTTAGGAAGATCCATGTATCCCTATTGAGAGAGAATCAGACCGATAACTCTGCATGTGGGGAAGAATTTGCAGTATAGTGTCTGTGACATGCAATGTGATGGGACTCCATCCCTATCAAGAATAATTCATGTTACAGGCCTGGGTCCTATCCATTTAACAAGAGTGCGGTGCAGGGGACATGAACGATCACTGGTGGACTGCAGGTCCCAAAAAGCAGCTCAGACAGGATGCCAGCATGACAATGATGTTGCTGTTCGCTGCAATGTGCCCCAAACGGATGTCCAACGTCAAGTAAGGTCCAGTTCTTTCGCTAAAAACCAAAACCAAAACTGGGAGAGAAATGAATACTACAAGGAGTTTGGCTGCTTTTGCTAAACACCTCAGAAGAGAAAGTGTACCTGATCTAAGAAAGAATAAACTGTGTTTGGGATGGATAAAGAGTTGCTGGGGCCATGTCTTACTTGGAAAAACCACAACTTGGTAGGCTGCAAAAAATAGGGCACCACAACTTGGCAGGCTGCAAAAAAAAAGCCACTGCCACTTGACCAATCTAAATGGCCTTCACGCAATCCATTATGCATTTCTAAGGAAACTTGTATCTAAATTCTCAAAAACTCTAATGATGCCAATGTAGCTTTGGATTCACTTGTAACATGCATCTCATTACATCACAATTCTTCTGTTTTATTAAGTCAGTTTTCATCCATGCAGATCCGTCTGGCTGGTGGGCGCACTTCAGAGGAAGGTGTTGTAGAAGTACTGGTGCCCAGAGGAAGTGCCTTCCGCTGGGGTGCTGTGTGTGGGGAGCACTGGGGACTCAAGGAGGCCACGGTTGTTTGTCGACAGATGGGGCTGGGCTTTGCAAGCCATGCTCTCCAGGTAAATGATTGCCTGCATTATTGACTGATAATGTTAAGTACTGAGTGCACCAGCACAATTCTGGCTTGCTTACTCCGTTGCAAATATGGTACCTGATGTTCCAAGATTTCAGGTTAATCATGGTTAGGTAAGGGCTTAAAGGAAGCTGAGAGCTTATGTACCCCATGACAAGGATTTCAAATTCATAGCCTGTATTTACTTGGTTCCTACTTCTTTGTTCCTTTTCCAGGAAACATGGTACTGGCAGGGCAATACAGATGCTTCTGAGGTGGTGTTGAGTGGTGTGCGCTGTAAAGGCACAGAACTGTCTATCCTACAATGTCAGCACCATGGACCCGTGCATTGCCCAAATGGAGGAGGCCGTTTTGTTGCAGGAGTCACCTGTACCCAGAGTAAGTGGAAATAGGAATGGCCTGGCCTGGCCTGAGGGTGTTTAAAACTAAGAGAGGGATCACCTATGGTAGAGCACCTATCTTAGGCATCACAGCAGTTATGAGAGTCACCTTTTTTACTTTGGGCAAAGACAGATTTTTTTGTTATATTGAGGTTGAAGAAAGGAATGTTGAGAGAGTGCAAAATATAGAGTATGGTGTCTATGGAGATTCTCAGTCATCCAGGTCATGGTTGTCCCAAAGGTGCTTTTCAAGAGGCAACTGGACTTTCTGGTT
>JANHFL010004594.1:715137-745546 GCA_032468155.1 Oxyrhabdium leporinum | reverse complement strand
GAAGAAGTGTCTTGGATGAGAAAAAATCTTCAAAGAAAAAACAGAAAGTCCAGTTGCTTCTTGAAAAAGCACCTTTGGGATATATTATGATGGACAAATCTGGAGAATGTGGTGTAGTTGGACTGGGATATCAACTGCCTAACATTATGGGCCTAGAATTCACACTGTATGGATTTAAGACTTCATGCTCCACTTGTCTTTTTAGATGCTCCAGATCTAGTAATGAATGCCCAGCTGGTAGAGGAGACAGCTTATCTTGAGGACCGCCCATTGAACATGCTGTATTGTGCCCATGAGGAAGGCTGCCTTTCTGCCTCTGCTGACCGTATGAACTGGCCAGAGGGGTATCGACGCCTGCTGCGCTTCTCCTCTCAGATTCACAACCTGGGCCGGGCTGACTTCCTTCCCAAAATTGGCCGTCATGCATGGATATGGCATGAATGCCACAGGTAGTGGGCAGTTCTTGACACACCATGGCCATGTAATATGTGCTTCTTTGTCATATGAAAGTGCTATTGCTATCCGATGCACATGTGCAAGTTGAAACTGAAAGCTGTTGTTAATTCCTGTGGGTATTTTTGCTTATTCATTTAAAAAAAACACACGTCCAGACTTTTCCTTTTCTAAACCTAGCCTTTTCATCTCCCTGTAAGTTAAAGCTCACGTGTCCCCCTGAAAGATATCCACCCTAGCCAGCTCTTTTATGGTGGGAGCTCAGTTTGTTGCATCTGGGAAAATAGCAATGTTTATGCTCAAGCTATCATTATGGTTGAGCATGGGTGAAGAGCTATAATAGCAACTGAGCCAAAAGCCCCACTTAATTCGTCTACATTGCTTTGTTTCATGGCTTAGCAGATCTTCGCTTTTCATTGCCACAAGTAGCAGGAAGGAGTGTTTGGCTATTGCCTAGACAAGCCCGTTTCTTTCAAGCCATAGTTTTATCTGACCTCTAGTAGCCTTCTGATTCCTCACTTTCATCATCCCACAGACATTTCCACAGCATTGAGGTTTTCACACATTATGACTTACTGACACTCAATGGATCCAAGGTGGCTGAGGGACACAAGGCCAGTTTCTGTCTGGAGGACACCAACTGCCCAGAAGGTAAGAGAAAATTAATGAGATTCAAAAGAGAACAGTAACAAAGTTAGAACCAAATGCTACAGATGTATATCAGAAGTCTATTGTGAGTGAGGCAAGGCCTACTCTCTCCCACTTAGCATATTCTCTTCCATATAGGAATGCAGCGGCGTTTTGGCTGTGCTAATTTTGGAGAGCAGGGTGTCAGTGTAGGCTGCTGGGACACATACAGACATGATATTGACTGCCAGTGGATAGATATTACTGATGTGCCCCCTGGGAGTTACATATTCCAGGTAAGTCTGGGAAGGAATCTGACTTGGTCTGAGCACAGAGGTATTAGCAACTTCCTAGGCATTCCTTGTTGCCAGTTGCTTTGTCGTGGATTTTTTTTTTTTACTAAAACTGGGAAGGGGCAGAGAGAAGATGATGAGAAGAGAGCAAGCAACCTGAACTACAAGTCATCCTTCCCTTCCGCCCCCCCCCCTTTTTTTTTTGCCAGGTTATAGTGAACCCTAAGCAGGAGGTAGCAGAGTCTGACTTTTCCAACAATGCCCTTCGCTGTCAGTGCCAGTATGAGGGACACCGTATTTGGCTGCATGGATGCCATACAGGTATAAACACAACAGAAAGCCTTAACTTTGGTCGGAAGATAAAGTGTGTACCGCAGCCTGGAGATATATCTTGCCCTTTGGCATTGCCAGCTAGGCTAATAGCTCTCCTTTCTTCTTCTGTCTTGTTTGTAGGTGACGAGTATGGTGCCAGGATAGAGTGGGATGAGGAAGCACAACGGAGACTGAGCAGCAACTTTGTCTAAGACAAATATTCCAGAAGCAGCTGGAATTCCCAAGGAACCTGGATCTAGATCTTCTCACGGCTCAAAGCAACCCAACATGAGCTATGGTAGAATCCAAGCAGCTGCTGGCTAGCACAAGAACTGGACTCTGCAGACAGATTCTTTCAAGACCCTCTTCCTTCCCAGCCATTTGTCTAGGATTTTCACACACAGCGGCACTACATACAGACTTTATGGCCATACTGTGACTATCACTCCTTTGCCTTCCATTACACAGTCCAGCTTGTCTGGTCTGCTTTCTCTATTTATTCAGCTTGGCAACTATGGTCAAATATGGGACTGAAATGACCTGATGGGGGACACTACAGTCTTTCCCATGCCCAGCTAAGAGAATAGTACAGAGGCAAAGAGGACCATGCTCTTGCCTTGCTGGCAGAAGGGGTGCCTGAGTAGCACAGCCCAGAAAAACTACCTCAGCCAGCACTATCTGCTGACAAGCTTTTATCTCAGGAGCTGGTTCATCTCAAGACATTCCCAGCCATCTCAAGACATATCATTCTTTTCAGCCCATATCCCTCCTTTGCCACAAAGGCATGCAGCATGCAACATGCCAGTAGACCCAAGCGTCCATGCCCACCTTACCTCTGGTGCAGAAGAGCTTCGTCCTGCCATGGATGCAGATACCTCCAGATCCAAGAATTCAAGTCAGACCAAAGGATGCAGAAAAGGCACCCATGAGCCCTCCTGTAAGAAGGCACTAGTTGGGCCATGCTATTAGTTTAAATATTAAGAGATTAGGGAAGTGGAACAATATTAGTAACTATGGAGTTAGTAATGTGCAATGAACTGTGATGGCTAATAGGGAGCGTAAAATACTATTTGGGGATCACTTGTTCAGGAAAGAATCACAAGCCTCTCCCAAGAGAAACAAAAGGTGCAATTTTGTACCATATTTTATAGAGTTTCACCCTGCCAATAAAAGACTTTTTGAAACACAGAATAATGTTCATGGTTGAATGAGAGAAATAACAGGCAGAGTTTCTTGTGACATCCACTTTTTTGATGTGAGTTCAAATGACAAAGTCCAGCTGAGATAGCATGGAAGCAGCTCACAGCCAGCCTGCTTGTCTGTCTGCCTGTTTGGAGCAGGGAAGCATTGCTTCAGAAGCAGCAGCATTAGACTGGCTCAGGATAGCAGGGGATAGTGCTAGCAGGTAAAGATGGGTGGAAGCAGTAATGCCTCACATCCAAAGGGAATATCTCCCAGTAGGAGTGAAGCAAGCCAACGTGCCTATGAGGGAGAAGTCAGGCAGAAAGAGTTGATCATAGCAAAGTGGCACCTGCCTCCCTCAGCAGCCCCACTGCAGTGTTCATGCAGGCAACAAATAAAGCCCAGATATAGGCAGGAGCTTGCAATACATCAGGCACTGTGGAAAGGGGAGGGATACCTCTCAGGCTCATGTCAAGGAAGGAAGAGGAATGGATGGGAGTGATTTATGCCTGCCTCCAGGAAAGCCAAGACTCAACGGCCCCATTGATCTCCAGCACCATGGTGGAGCTGTCCTATAACTGTAATCTCCCCCTTCCCAAAGCAAGCTTGCTTTTCTCTTGCAACTGAGCTCAGTTGGAGCGCTCACCTTCATTGGTAATTCTGCAGTGGATTAACAAGCAGCCAGAAATATATTAATTTGACTGGTTTTCTTGGTGACGGAGCCCAGCTTATTTCATAATGAATCCAAGGAAACCAGGGAGCAGAGAAGCATTCTCTCCTTCAAAAGTGGAGGAAGGATGTGGGGTGCAGTGTGAAATGGGAACAGCTTAGCACAGGCCAACCCCGTTTTCCTCTAGTGCCCCATCAGAGGTTCCACTCATTGGGAAAAGTACTTAGTCCCAAAAATGCTGATATACAATTCTTCCAAATTCACAACTAGCAAAAATGTATTTTAGCTGAAACAGAGTCTTCACAACAGTATAGCTCCTCCTTTGGAACAATTTATTTAAAAATGTTACTGGGCTGGTGGTAATCTATTTTGGGTGAAGTAGGGAGGGTCAGGAGGTTTTTATTTCTCTGGGACCTGGGAAAATTCAGGCAATGGGATGCTGATTCTCATTATCTGAACTCTCAACTGGAGAGAGTAATAATTGGTTCATGGGGCTTTCTGGGGTTCAAGACCAACAGAAGTGAAAGAAAAATTAAGGTTGGCTTCAATTTGGGTGTGAAAATGGAGTGAAAAAAATATAACTTTATTAAATGTTACAATTCAAAAGATAAAAGCTAATACAAATTAAAAAAATAAAGATGTAAAAACTAGAAATGTTTTTAACCTTGACCAAATAAACCAACTTTATATTTATTCTCCTTATGTTTCACAATCTTGTTCTTTAATCTCTTCAAATATGTTCCAGAACGTATTTTCCTTTGTCTGATCTCATAAAACCCTTCAAAATTTCAAGAAGTCTCTTTTGTAAATCTAATATAGGAAAGTTATCCAAGCCACTCTTCTGTTTGTTATTTATATGTCCCTTCTCATTATTAAGACATCAGCTGGTTTCATTTGTATACTGAAAATGTCATATTTTTTCCAGATCATTCTTGTAGTCTGCCATTTTTAAATCCACATTGACATCAATATCAGTCTTATCTGGTAGAATCTGTTTCTCTTCCATAAAATCACAGTTTATCTAGACATTCTAGGCAGACATTCTTTTATTCACAAATATCTTTCAGTGTGTCCGATGTTAAAGTGTTTTTCTCCATTCTGTGTTAATAAGTCAAGTTTAAGTGGACATCTCCTTTAATTGTAATCTTTAGTTCTCTCAGGTGCCCTTTAGTGTCCAACTTTCAAGGTCTCATCCTAGCATTTTTTTCCAGAATTCAAAACACCAGCCATTTCCCATAGGAAACCTTCTTATAATTAATTCCAAAATCTTATTTCAATTCCATATACTGTAGATCTTCAGTCCATTTACAACATTCAAAAAACAATACTGTAATCAATCTTTTGCCATTTATTTCTCCCAAAAAGATTTTTTTCTAAATTCTTAATCTTGTCCTTAAACTTCTTTCATAAAGGGTTGAAGGAAACTCACCCAGTGAATGCCATAATTCTTGCTGTTCTGAAGTTTCTTAATATTTGAAAAACAGTAAACATGTAGGTACTTTTTAAAAAGGCAATTGAATTTTGTTTTTCCTTGAAGACATTTCACTTCTCATCTAAGAAGCTTCTTCAGTTCTTCATAGACAGTAAAAAGCTAATTTCAAAAAATTATGAAATTAATCTTGGCCAAACGTTATGCCCGTATAGGTTACATTATGACTGCTAGATTATTTGGAATCCCTCAACTCCAACTGCAAAAACCTGCAGTTCATTTGTAAGGAACAGCTATCCAGAATACATGTAGGTTATCTCTCCTTTCTCCAGAGAGATTTCATCATGATTCACCCTCTGGCCACCAATCTCTGCCACAATGCCATTCCCACTCCAGGGAAGCTTAGCCATGTTCTCACTGGAAGTCCAAAATAGAATGAAAATTTTTGAAGTGCTCTGTCCAAAATGGTTCAAGTATTGACATTCTGGATGTAAAATTCCATTTCATGAACAGAAGAGACAAGTGAAATTTGAAAAACTCTGGCTCTTTTTCTTTCTCTCAGCTGATAGACAATTTTGACACTCTTCTGGTTGACAATAACAGACTGCTCAACTTGAACTTGAAAAAACCCTTAGAGCGGGAAGGTGGTCTGAACAACGTTAAATATGATGAAGAAATTGCCTTGTCCCAGATTGGATACAGGTAGTCCTTGATTTATGACCATAACTGAGCCCACAAGTAGGTTCTGTGTGATCAGACATCGTAACTTCAAATCTGGGTTGTAAGTGGATTATGGGGTTTCTCTTATAACTTTGAATGGTTACTAAATGACTGATTGTAAATTAAGAACTACCTATAATTGGTTATCAAGCTCAGGATTATCTGAATAGATAGGGGATCTGATTCCATTCCAGTAGTGTTATTGTAGAAACTAAATCTCATAATCCTCATAATTAACTAATAAATGATATTCCAAAAGACTTGGATGAATATGATGCCTGCCACTGTCTCTGAGGACTGGCAATATTTCTCCAAGGTAGTGAGCATAAGCATCTCCCAGTTTATCTATGGAGAAAACAAAACTGATGATAAAACTTTTTGCAAAGAAAACATCTTAATGCTGTGCTATGGCCCTTCTGTTCCAAAATGAAAAATCCTAAAATTGAATTGGATTTAAAATTTCAGTAACCAGACTTGTTTGATAAGAATCCAAAATGAAGGTCCTTTATGCTGCAAATAATTTAAAGACATATATCCTATGCAACAAGGAGCCAAAATGTTCAGCATCATGGAGTATGAAGACCAATCTTCTGTTGGGTAGAGGGAGAAATCCATTTCATGTACACAGGAAGCAGTGGTAAGATGCTATCGAACTGAAGTGTGCATGTTCTGTTGTCTTTAGAAGCTATAGAAGTTGCTGTCACACTGAAGAAATGCTTTGTGTATGGAATGGAGAAAAGGGTCATCACGCTCTTCATCTCAAGTAGACTCTTGATATGGTCTTTATTCTTTAGAGTACAGGCAAGAATTCTCTTAACTCTGAAGAAGATAGTAAAAAATGTGACCTAAGCTCTCTTCCTGGAAAACACGTATATCTTTCCTGGTTTTCTCATGGAGAAACTCTAGGAGTTTCTGGAAAGCAATTTCAACACTTTTGTACACATTATTTTAGCTGTGAGTATAATATAAGTTCAATATTTATTTGTGCGACCAACAGTGATTACATTCTTAGTAAGCTTCTTCAGCAAATTTTCTCACCAGCTCGCAATTCGTGGGGAGAATCATTTTTCATGAAATATCTTATATGTACAACTATAGACCTCCATCTTCCAGCTCAGTGCTATGCTAACTCTGCAATATGAGACTGATTCTATTTTCTTAGACTCCTCATCTCCTTTCATTTTTTTTTTCCTTGTCATCATTTGTATCAAGTAATTTATGTGATCTTCGCTCTGAAGATTAAATATCTCTGCTAGATGGACCAGACAGGCATAAGGGAAGCAGAAATAACTGAAACATGGGGAACAGGAAAAGCAAAAGAGAAATTGATTGCAATCTGCAGGATAGATTTAACAGAGTGGAAGCTGAAGAGAACCTTCATGGTTTCATGGAGTGCAGAGGCAAGAAGGCGACTATATTTGAGGCTAACATGGAACCAAAAGGACATGGAAGAACATAGAATTCGTATTCATTCTATGACATAAAATCCTCATCTATTAATTTAAGGCCATTTTTCATGTTGATGTATAAAAAAAGGTTAACACCTCAACACTTGCTCAATATGCTCCTTCCCTACATTTTCATATGCACTGTCATCTCAGTAAACTATCTCTCTACTTCTTCAGTCATTTCTCCTTCACTTCCAGACTTCTTGCACAGCCTCTTCTTAGTTATATACAGACTCACATTTACCTTATTCATTTAATTCCCCATTTTAAGGCATTAGAGTATGAAAAAGATTTCTAGTCTGAATTAATTGAGATTGAAACACTGCATTTCAGACTAAAAATGGCTGTCCCAATGGCGTCCCCAAAAGTGTTTGATGCTGCTCTGACCCTTACTGAAGTGTTCAAAGATCAAAATTCTTGTTTCAAAAGTACAGGTTTCTGAGGCTTTTGGTGTCATTAACTTTACACTATGACACATCTGTGCTGTTTCCAGATACTTCCCAACTTTACCAATCAAGAGATATCATACAGTTACTCCATCTTTATATATATTTTTTTGGGGGAAAAGCAACAAGTCGGGAAGACAAGATGCTTTTGTCCCATAAAATTTGGAGTGTATGGCAGGCTGATCAAGCAAAAAAGTCTCTTCTAGAAATTCCTATGTGCCTGGTACTTCTGCAAAGAACACTTAGACCAGTGTTGTTAACCTTGCCGGTTAGAAAATATGTGGATTTCAACTCCCAGAATTCTGGAAGTTAAAGTCCACACATCTTCAAGTTGCCAAGGCTGAGAAAGACTGACTTAGACTATTCTTATGATGGTGAGGCAACTTCCATCCAACTTTCATGCCTCAAAAAGCAATTCCTATAACACTATATGTATATTTGGACAGGGAAGAATACTCAATTTTTCTCAGAAAGGAAGCACTACATTTTAAATAGTTGGAAAATGCACATGTTTTCCCAAGAGAAATGCAACCATGAAAAGACAAGTTGATGATTATATATACAACAGATGAACAAGAAATGGAAATTTATCATGCAACAAACAGGGGGAACTGAAATACACCGGAACAGATTACAATGATTCCCTAATAGAGGGCAAAGATCCAAACTCTCATTCCAACTAGACTGAATTAAACTGAGGATTTAAGAAATGAAGAAAGAATTAAACATATCGCTCCAGAGGATACTTATTTCATAGCCATTTATGATACTGCTTCAATACTACTTGTGAGTATTAAATGTTTTCAAAATCCCAACAGGGCTGCATTAAACTAAAACATTATTTCCTGGTAAAGAAGTACATGATTCACAATGGGATCACTGCAGAGGAGAATGGGCATGATGCCCAAGCCAGAATTGGCCGGATCAGATTTTCCAAGTTTCTATCTTGAAATGTGCAGTAAACACATTCAATAACTCTATTCTGCAATCAACAATGGCCGGGTATTCCTTAGATTACTGCAGTTCTGATATGAAAACACCTAGTAACATTCTGCCATTTAAAAAAATTATTCTTGCTTTGAACCAAATTACTGACTTCATGTTAACACATTTCTACTCTTCCTCTCTGCACTTCAGGAGGGCTGCAGCGAGGAACTATTCAGAATGTGAAATCTAAAGAGTTACCAATGATCAATGCCCAGAAAAAATAAATCAGCTGCTGGCAGTTTTAGGTTTGTGCTACTGAATCTTACAAAAGATCCAGCAACCCGCAAGAATCAAAGTGGGCTTAAATTTGTGAGAACGACAATGTAGTCAGAGCAAGGCCTTTGAGGGAGGTTGTATTAAACCATCAGGAGAGATGGAGAGTCACAGCTCAGCAAGTCGCTCTAGCGTTTCCAAGAATGTCCAACTGACCAGCCCATAATCGATACCAGGGATCTCCAACCTCTTCTGAGTCAGAACCAGGCTTGAGTTTTATGAGTGCATCACAGGCACTCACACCACAGGTTGCCCTGAGGGGGAGAAGGGTGGGTGGACTTGACTTTCCCCCAAGTGGCTGTTAAAGCAAGCACAAACAGCCCATTACCAGAAGGCAATGCTATAAAATTGCTAACTGTTAACTCCTCCAGCTCCCATGATACTCCTCCAGTTCCCAGTGTGTCAGAGACTAGAGTGATTTACAAATATTGCAAAATAAATAAGTAGCTTTTAGCTAGCCTTTTCTCTGGCCAGATAGGCAGCCTTTTAAAACATTGGACTGCAGTAACCCACCACTTGTGTTTTCTAAGAATGTCTATGAGACCCAGAGGAATTATTGTAAATAAAGATGATGCTGGAGGCTGGTACTTTAGAGGGTTCAATGTCTCTTGTTTCTTTTTAGCCTGCCAATCCGTCCCTGTCCCCCGCCAATGAGTTTGGATTGTTGCTGTGCACGTACATACTGTTACTCTAATAAGTGATACCTTTGAATGACTTCTACATAATGCTGTATATCTGTGCAATATTTATGTAACAGAGTTGCTAATTAATAAAAATGGGCAGAACCTAATTTATCTACCATTGGTCAATATAATGGTCACTGACATGTGTTTGAATGTACTGTTCAACTTTTGTGGTTGGCAAACATTTTCGGAACTCAAGATTTTAGCAGTAGTAGAGGACAAAAAAAAGAAAAGAACCAATTCCATTTTCTTTTTATTATTTCCAATCCAATGGAAATATTGGAAAGAAATTATGCGGAGCGGCCCAGGACTCTACTGCATCTCCTCAGCACAGTAATTCTGAAAACTGAACAGACCAAGGCCAAATTTGGTGCTGGAAATAAAGCAAGCAAAGTAATTTGCAGCTGGAAATAAAAAAAGCAAAGAGTTCAAGAAAGACCCAGATCAATCCAGGGGCTACAGAAGAAAAAGAAATCTAGAAAAACCTCCCACCCCCACCCCACCTCTGGAGAGGCAATTGAGCTTGGAGTGTGTTGTGATCTTCATTTAAAGTCTCACTTTCTGGTCAAATGTCCCAAAGCAGAACTATTTTAATGAGTTTAAAGAACACAAGCATGTTCTGAATGTTTTCTCTGTCTTCTTCTAAAATTAAGAAAAACTAGAAAAAAAATTGAAAGGCAGATGAGGCAGGGAATCTGATAAGCCCTGATGCAAGGGGATCACCAGGAGTACATGAGTGCTCACAGATGCTTTTAATGCCTTCTGAGCTCAATTTACTCATGTTCTTTCTTGAGTATAGATTATTATGGAAGACCAGGAAAGAGTCTTTCTCCTTTAAGGAACTGATGTGTGTGTGTGTGTGTCTGTCTGTCTGTCTGTGTGTGTGTGTGTTAGATCTGAATATAATATAATTATATTATAATATATATAATTCAGATCTGAACACTACATGCTTTTGGTGTTTAGGTTTTAAAGCAACATTGAGGAGACAAATCTTAAATCTGTTTCTGGAGATACTTAAAAAATTCTCAAATTCTATGGCATGTTTTGCAACAGCGCAATCCTAACAGAAATGACAAGAGTATAGGAAAAGACGCCAATAATGGAGTGAAAAGACAAATCCTGTCCGGAATAAGGTGTGGGACCAGCTAAGCATAGGACCTGGGGTATGCCAATTTAAAGAATGATCTGCATGTTTGCCTTAAAGCCACATTTACAAAAGAATTAAATACAGTTCTTCAATAAGCTTCAATACAATTGTTCCTAAGTAAATATGAAATTACTTGGATGACTAGTCTACTCTGATGCAAATGCTGATGGCCTGCATGAGCAGGGAGGCTCTGCAAACTGCCAGAAACTATAAATAGGAATGAAACCTAATTTAGCCACTCTGGTGTATCAGATTTGAGAGTATTTAGTTGGATCAAATAGACAGGGCTTGGTTCAGGTATCACTTGCTTGGCTGAACAGGGAGTTAGACTATTAGAATTGCCAGGAAAAGCAGTCACTACCCATCCGCTCCTATTCCAGAATACTGCCCACATCACAGGCAAGCACTCCACCCTGCTCAAATGGAGACATAATCGGTTGCTGTTCCAGGTACGGAGATGGCTACAAGTCTGGGTGCCCAGCAACAGGCAGCTTGCCAGAACATTCCAGCTCTGAGAGCTGCCTTGGCCTGTGTGTGATTTGACCCTGAACAGTCTCAAGAAGAATGTCCCATAGAGAGTATCTCCAGTCTCTCTTCGACTAGGTCAATGTGGCATGCCGGGCACGCACCCCTAGTGAACTCTGCTCCCTCTCTTCCAAAATGCCACCTCCAACATGACCTCTGATGCGCTGCCTTGACCCACAACTTGGACTGGGACAGATTGTGTTGATCTACAGCTTGAGCAGCAATTGTGTCTACTGCTGTGCAGTAGCAAGATCAGACTGATATGTCTGGATCTTGATCTCTGCACCGACTAAGCGGAGACAACCAAAATTCTTGGTCCAAGCTTACAGGGCTTGACCCCAAGCACAGCTGGGAGTGTCTGACCACAGGAATCTCCGGCCCAGCCTGGCAAAGGTGTGTTGTTGATGTACATTTACAGGAAGCAGCCAATCTGCCTGCTTTTGGGGTGGTGGTAATGCAGCTGCTCAGAACAGAAAGGACCTTGTTTGCTGGTCTTTGAGATGCATTCCTGGGGAGTGGGCAAAGGGGCGGGAGAGGGAAGGAATGCCTGTAAAGTGAAATCCAACAGGCCAGAGCTGGCTTGCTTTTTACTTGTGCCTTTTTTTACAGGGTGGAAGTGACATGCTGCAAGGACTGCTGCCAACATATTCCTGTCACAAGGAGGGGAATTCCACAAGTGCACAGAGCCTCTCAGGAACGGTTCTGCTAGGAAGTCCAGAATCTGTTTGGGTAGTAGGATCTCCCAGCTGGAGCCTGATTTCCCTGCAGGGGAAGAGTTGCTTTCATCTCAGCTCTTCAGATGAATTTACGAGGGTCCCATCAGGAATGGGTTTGTAGGCGATAAGCCCCTTTCTTCTGGGCCTCTTATGGATCTGGAAGAGGAGAGTCTGAGTCCAACCATAGCAACAACTCATTGAGTTGCTGTCATACCTCTGCTTACTTTCCAGTGCTGAAGATTCATAGAGTTACTTGGAGGCAGTAAAGCTGCCTGCATCACACGACACCATGTAAAATCAAATCAACTTTAATAGCAAGCTCAGCATTGGGCACCTGACCATCCTAGTGGGCCTGATCTAAAAGCTATCACAGTTCAGTCCCATCCCACTGAGCACCACATGACTCAGTGACCCAGAGCACAGACAGGCCCTGCATCCAGGCTGCTTTAAGCTAATGTGATGAGGGCATTTGGCTATGGCATTCAGAACAGCGCTGGCAGGACTGTTAAAAATACAACAGCTCTTCCTGAGGTACTGCCAGACTCCAGTCCCACTCTTTCACGGCCTTCCAGCCAACCCAGTAGCTTAGGTTCACATGACTCAACCTGGCTACTCCAATGCGCTCCCAACTCCCCATATCTTATTGCTTCCCCCAAAGGGGATGGTAGAGTCCCTCAATGCTGTAAGCACGAGCTGCCATTTGTCAGTTCCACTCCATGAGTTTTCAAGCAGGTCTGATCAACTTCCCTCTTCTTGCAGTGGCTGCTGACTCATTCGCGACCTTCCCAGGCATCTTCCTTTTGCTTGGCTTCCAAAAGCTTCCGCTCTGCAAGAGAAAGTGTGATTAGGGAAGTAGCGGTCACGTGAAATAGAGCTGATCTGAGCAGCAACTTCCAAGGCTTTGGTGACCCTTAAGTGCAGCCCTGGTGTGCATGCATTCTCTCTTGACATCCCTCGTGACATAGAGGGCTGTCGTCTCTGCTTAGTTGGTGCAGAGATCAAGAGCCACCTCAGCAAAATGTGGACATGCTCACATCACTGCACACTGGAAGTCTTCAATTACCCCTCACAGCGTCCCTGAATCCTATCCCTTCCTACGGGTCCATGCAACATATTATGGAGCTGCGTTTCACCTGAGATCAGCCTAGAGAATTTGCTTGTGATCTACTTGAAAGCCTACTCAGCAGAGGAGAGTAGCAAATTACTAAGTTGGTAGCTACAATTAAAATAAATTAGCTATTCTTATGCATGTCCCACTCTCATTTTTTTTGAAGCTCAGCCTGGCACAGGGTTCTGTACTCTGAAGTAGTACTATTGTTCAGTACAGTAAACAGAACTGGAGCACCACCTAGTGTCCTTAGCTGAACACTGAAGACCTGACACAATCGCATTTCCCATATATCTTTTTCCTAGAGGGACTGGATATACCACAGCTTTCTTCCCTCAAGGCACTTAATTAGAGCTATAAACTGCTCTAGCTGCTCAGGGGAATCCTTGTTCTCTTCCAATGCCCTTAAAGAAAAAGGATAGGAAAATAAGAATTCCTAGTTCTTGCATGGATTCAAAGAGGCACACCTTAGTAAGTACAATGAAGGCATTCAATTAATAAGGCTACTACATAAACCTGGACATCACATATTTAATGCTGATGCTTTCCCCTCCCTAAAATGTCTTTTGCACGGAGCTCATTGTATATCTGATCCTGATATTATTGCTGGAAAGATGAGTGATTATTGGATGCATATCCTATTCAAAAAGCCAAACCAGTAGAGAAAAGCAATCTTTAACAGTTAATTACAATAAGAATGTCTAAAAAACTCAAATAATCAATACTTATACTCCAGTTTCAAAAGAACAATTGAAGAAGGTCAACAGATACTCTACAAAATAGCTACTTTAGAATATACCACAGAAAAATGGGGGAGGGGAAAGGACTTCTAGGGAAAGGAAAAGATAGAGGAGTTGAGTTTACCAGAATTATTAGAGAGAAGAGGCAATGTTAGAAAAATGGAACCACCTGGAGATTTATCATTTGAACTGACAAAAAGTTGTCAGCATATTCCCGAAGTGCAAAGTTAAAGAAAATATTGCAAAATACTGCAAATAAAATATTTGCATTGTTAATGACCTGCATTTCTCATCTGATTTTCAATGCTGCCTGAATGATAACGTGAGCTTGAAATACAGCACTTCCATAAAATATCACGGTGCCAGTAAAACTAACTTCTGCCCTTTCTTTTCCAAGAGGGTGTCCATAGCTTCTATATTTAATTTTTTCATTCTCATTTTTTATCATTTCTGGTCCATCTGCGCAAGATTCAGCTCTGCCTTCCATATCCACCAGCTCTGGCAAAAAACAAACACCAAACCCTTCTCAGCGGTTCGGTCTAGGACTGCAAAGTTCTGGATTCAGGTCACCCAATCAAATTTAATTCTCAGCCCTATCCATCTCGCAGGATTTCTTTTAAAAAAAAATAATGGAAAAGATTTATCCATGAAAGCTACTTTGAACCACTATGGAAAAGCTGGGCAGAAATCTAACAGATAAATAAAATAAATAGTAATTTCTTCCAAAAACTCAGAAACTCTGGTTGAAAACAAGTGTACAGGTTGAATTTCTGTTTACATGATTTTCTAGCCCATGATTATGGGATGGAACGGAGGTTGTTCAGAAGATTTATTGTTTCACAAGAAGAAATACACTCCTGATAGCTTTGATAACTAATACATATATTATGCTATATTTTCTAGTCATTCAACATGATTTGTCCTTTACATCCCTAGGGGCAAAAAGCTGCATTGTTGAATATGTAGATTCAATTTCAATTTTGGGACATCCAGGAAGGTGAGGAGTTGGAGATAAGCTAGGTAGAATCCTTTGAAGACCACATGTGTCCAGACGCCCATCATAAATAGAAGGCTGGCAGTACCATAGACACGGGCATCAACTGAAGAATAAACTAACCCTTTACTCAAGAGATTACACTACTGCAGTACAGGGGAGTTCATTTCCAAATATCTATAAGATGTTCTGCAGTAACTCCGTCTTCGTTCTACTTCTACCAGACAAGGGCAAGTAGGAATCTGCAAATACTTTGTTGATTTTATTACAGTTTACCAGATAGGATGGAAAACTCTCCATCCCCCAGCCAGGCCAATAGCTTTATCACTGCTCTCTGGTTGGAGGATAGGCAGAGAGTGAGGTGCTGTACCTTACTAATGTTAAAGAAAGGGGACTGAAGTGCAGTCGATTCTTTCTTGTATATCCCTGCATATTTCAGGAGAGCACAGTAAATTTCTTTGCTGAACCCGAGACAGGGAAATCACTGGCCATTCATAAGTTCCCTAGGGCACTCAGGTATATCTGGCAGAGTGATAACAAGAATGTTTTGGCTCACTTACCATTCTGCACTGAAGCAGACACTTGAACCAGATAGACTTCCTGAATGTGGATAGTAAATGAGAGTAGGGTAGCTTGAAACCAAGACACAGAGAAATGATGTAATTTCTCTCACTGCTATCTATGATACTGCAGACTGCATCTTTTCCATCTTAGACACTCGGTACTCCTAGAAGTAGAATAGCCATTCCTATCCCTCCTGACTTTGCTGCAGTGTCTCTGCTCCTTCAAACTTACCTCGAGCTGCTTGTAACTGCTTGCGTTCAGCTTCGCGTTCGGCCTTGCTCTGCTTGCTTCGCACACCAAGGGCACCTGTCACCAGTCTCCTGGCCAGAGCAGCTGAGGTCTCAGGACGCTCTTTGGCAGGTTGGAGGAATTCTAAGAGGAGGGAAAATATCTGGAGTTATTGTTTCCATTGATGGGATCGGAAGACGAGCATACTTAAATATTAACAGATGGCTCCCTTCCCCAGAACATAGGCATTCCTTTCTACTTCAAATATAACAAGACAGAGTGAAAGATTGGTAGCAACTTTAATAGATCTTCCCATGAAACTAGGGGGAGGGGGGAAGAATAATAAAGAGGACAGGACTGGAAAACCAAAATATTTTTTTGCTGTGTTTACTACTTAAAACATGCAGCAGCACATAATATTTGCCTGAAAAGAGTCTTGGGAATTATCTTAGCCAACATCAACTCAAGAGGGGATGACCCAGCATTTCATAGGACAGATCCTTGCTAATGTTGCCAAAAACACAGTTCAAAGCTAAGAGGACACACCATTGATGTTACTGTAGCTCTTTCACTGGAGAAGCGTGCACAGGATTCTAAAAGCTAAGTTTAAGAGGGAATGATGGATATTTCCAATGGAATAGTTTTCTTCATCAGGAGGCATTTTTATCAGCACTGAGAACTAGAACTAATCAATCTATATGACATGTGCAGAGCAAAGGTGGATAGGACCATTGAAGCCTGGTATAAAATCAGATGGCCTCAGTTAATACCTATAGGAAGACAATATATATTACAGGTATGACTCAGCAGCTAGAAAAAGGTTAACCTGGGAGATCCTTTGAATTTTTCTGGACTTACCTGCAAAAGCTCTGGCTTTGGTCCTTGCAGCTTGTGTAGCTTGTGACAGTGGACGGGTTTTCACCATCAGATGTTTGGAATTGAGAGCATCCCGTGCTATGGTGAATAAAGGCAGTGTCAGATGAGAAATGAGAGTGAGTGGACAGGAGCCCCGAGTCCACCCCCTCAACAAATCCTGTCATCCAGCATCTTCCATTCAAGGACACATCCAGCAGGTCTGGTTCTCAGAAGCAGGACATACCTGTGATGGGACTGGAGAAGATACCCAGAGCATGTGTGTCATCTATCCATTTAATATCAAAGCCTTTTTTCCTGATGGAAGAAAAAAACAACAACAAAAGCTGGAAAATTGGCAGTGATCCAAAAAAACCTCCCAAAACCATCAAATTACATGTAGCTTCAAAGAAAATATACAGTTAGGAAATGGATGTGTGTTCACTTGAATTTCTCACTGCAGGACAGGAACAATACTTAGAGGATGGGAAGAACACAGTATTTCTTGATGGGTGGCAATAACATACCAATCCTGAGCATCATTAGAAAAAGCTGATAATAATGGCCCTGGGGCAAGAGTGACTGCAATAAAAGAAGCAAGCAGCCAGTCGGTGACTCTTAAACAAGTCACTGAAAGGGTGCAGTTCTAACGTGCTACATCCCAGCCACTTCAGCTCAGAGGATAGACCACTCTAGAAAACACAAGTGAGAAACAGAACCAAACTGCTTACTGGTAATGGCAGAAGACACACAGCAGATCCTCAGTGCGCAATTCTGGTGAGAAGTCATAGATTTCAATGACATGTGGCAGCTCAGAGTCGCTCATGTCCTGATCAGCTGGAGAATAGTTGTAATAATCAAAATGCGGCTCCTGTAGCCTTGTGCCACGGAGAGTGCTGGTAGACAGCTGGAGAGAGGGCAGAGACTAATTATAAGCACGAAGAAGCGCAGGGTACACAGCAAAACTGTCTTTTGTTTCGATCCTTTTTTTTTGAAAGCAGCATTGGCCACAGGTAGATTCCAGATGTCATTTCAGGGATCTACTCCGTTGTCTAATTCCACATCCCAACCCTGAAACGACGGCCTCGGTCTTGTCTCACCGCAAACCTTTATGTCAGCCTGGGAATGGGTGCGCTGGCTGATTGATGGGGCCATAGACTCAGCTCTGGAAAAGGATTGATCATCCATGGGAGATTGGGAGTTACTGATTGGGTGCCTCCTGCTGCTTGCCTGCTCTTTCCCCAGATCTAGGTGGATTTCTCCCTCACTGTTTCCAGAGGAGGAAGATGGAATGAAATCTGCTTCAGTAAGCATTCATCCGGCAGGAAGGCATTAGCTGCATCCAAACCAACACCTGAGATAGTTGCAAAACGTAGTTAGTAAAGCAACTATGGCAAGCAGCACGGTGACTGGATGTGGCTAGAATAGATAGGAGATAAAATGCTAAATGCTAGACTGTGGCACAAGGAGAAGATCTGAGCCCATGTATTCCTCGGAATGTGTCCTAGTAAACATCTTGAAATAGATGTGTCCAAATAAATTAACAGATTAATGCCTAACAGTTAACGGCAATTACAGCCAGTGGTAATTAAATGTAACACGAGATGTTTATTTTGCAATTGGAAGGTATAGCTATTTCCCAAAACAATTCTCGGACCCGCTTTTCTGAAAATGTTGCCCTGTTCTTATTTAAACTCCACAGACTTCTGACTGTTTCTGGTCTAATACAAACTGCTGATTATTATCTTCCAAGTCTAAAATGATTTGAGACCAGAACACTTTGTTTTCCTTGCACTTACTTGTCAAGTCCAGTTATTCTGCTGCCAAGAGAGGGCAAATGGTAGAGATGCATTACAAGGTTTTATCAGTGGCAGCAGCTGGCTATGGAGCCCACGCCTAATGCAGACTCTTTTTCAAAAAGAGTGTCAAGTTGTCTTTAGTGTTTTTAAAATCTTGCCTGCTGCTCTATTTGATTGGCTTTGTTTTACTTTTTTATACGCACTCTAGTTTTTATTATAGCTAATTTTTGCCTGGTGATCTTCTCAGGGCTTAAACACAATGCAAAACAATGTTTTGTACATAAATTCATAAAATGATTATATCTCACAAAGAAACCGCAGGTCTGACATGGTTTTCAATCCTAAATCAGAAAGGTCATCCGAGCCTGACTTTTACTTCTACAGGGAAGGAACCAGAGCTTCTACAAACATCTTTGAATTGGCACGGTTCTTCTTAGGAAATCTTTGATATTGCCACCAAACCTGCCTCACAGTAACAGAATGGACATTGATCCTTGCACCAAATTGCCTTGTTCTGGCCATTCCATTCTGTTCCAAACACGTGTGTCTTCCAATAAGGATGCCAAGTCATTTTGGCTATGTTGTGATTGACAGATGGATGCTGATTACTATTGCTGCTGCTGATCTGTTGGCGGAACTCTTGTCCTGGGTTTTTAATGGCATACATCAGCACATACCCGGTTGGCAAGGAAGACTGTAACTCAGGCAGATTTCTGTTTTTTTCAAGCATCCGTACCAGGACAAGCCACGGTTCCACAGGGAGACTCTATAAATTCACCTCTCTTGAGTCAATAAAAGACAATAATTCAGATAATTCTTCCTGGAAAGTCGATTTGTGGTAGAAGCAAATAAGAAAAAGATGGCAATCCAGAGAGGAAGAGGTGGAACTGTCGCAATAGGAACATAAGGATGCATCTTGCTGGGTTTAATAAAACTAAGACATGAACCTGAGCATCCAGAGTTCAAATGAACAACACTACAGCCCAGCAGGATCGGGCCTCAGACGTGCTTGATGGAGCAGAGTGCTCATAATATCAAGTGGCACAGAAGATTATCTGAGATTGTGGAATGTATACTGCATGAGCACCCCTGCCCTTCACAAACCACTGGGTGCAAGGAAGATGACAAGTCAAAACAGGACAGTTCACAAAATGCAAAGATTAGAATTTGCCTCCAGGGACCACTGGAAATAGAAGACAAAGTTTTTTAAAACTTTCCACATGTATAAATTGCAATTTTAATTGTGAAATATGAGCCAGCCAGCCAGCTGCTCATGCATATGTGCATCAGGTAATGCGGTGTGTATATAGCTTTGTATTGTTACAAGTATGTTTAAAAAGGTTCATACATAATAAGAGTGTGAGCCCATTAGTGTTGGAACTTCCTATCAGGAATTGCATAAGGAACTGTGAACTTAACTGTGCATAAAATCAGCCCAGCTTTTGGTTGAAAGTCTCCTTTCCAAAGAGTACTTATGCCTGTGACAGGAAAGGTGGTGTCTCTGGATACACAGGCAATGGGGGGAGGGGGGGGAAGAAAGGAAGGAAGGAAGAAAGGAAGGAAGGAAGGAAAAGTAGGGTAAAAAACTGTGTAGCAGAGCCTGCAAAAACCTCAGTCCCATTGGAAATTAAAGATTTTGGTATCACTTGATATATATTATCTTTCTTGAAGGAAAAATGATTTTCTGGCAGGGTTAGATTGCATAATCTTCAGAGATTATACTTCAAATTCAGATTGCAGAATGATAATTTTAAAAATCCACCTAAAACTTTAGGATTAAGAATCAAGTGGTCTAATATCAGAGCAAAATCCCAATTTTCCTTGCTAAATGAAAAGATTTACCCAAATGATTAAATTAAGTGAATAAATCTTGTTGCTTTTATCAGACTGATAAGATGACTGCAGCCTTTAAACTCATACTTGGCCATCCCCACTTTCAGCCCTTTCAATACAGCCACTAGGCATGCTGGCTTGAAATGATGAGAACTGTGATCCAAGATGAAGAGTAAGCATGATGCTCCTACCTTCCTCATGTGTAAACATTAAAACCCTAACACACAACCTATAATCACATTAGAAGTATTTTCTCCGGAATATGCCAAAACGTCCTCGCTTTTCTCTTTTTTCCATGTATAATCCTCTCTCCCTAACCTTGCTCATATAACAAAATGAGTTAGAACGGACCTTAGAAAACTCACTGGGGCAAATAATAGCACAGATCCTGCTTTATTTAGATATGAGTTGTTTGTGAAGGATTGTTTTTTTTCCCATCTTCTTTTTTATCTCACCTTATTCTTTCTTCAGCACAAATAGAAAGATATGGATAAAAGCACATCTGCATTAACAAGGCTACAGCCGCTGCAGAAAAGCCAAATTTTACTTTTTACCCTTTTACAGGAAATTTCCATTGGGGATTAAATGAATAGCATTTTAAGAGAGATCATGTAAAGATCTCATACAGTAACATATGCAAACTCATTTAAAGTAGGGGCGCATCTCACAGTGAATATAACACTAAGGTAGTGCGTACTAGTGTGAACTCTCCCTTTGTTCAATTAGGTTGCCCACTAAGAATTTTTTCAATGCTTTAATACTGATTTTTTCCCACACGAACAAGGAATACAGCTCAAACACAGCACAAGATCTGTCACTGTGTGCATCTCAAGTCCTGTTTTATCCACATAAAATCTTGTACCTCATTAAAGTGATACTATGGATAATTGGTCTCAGCAGAAGTCTTACACGAACTCGTTTTTCTGGCTATTGTCCCATATTCACTCTTTTTATTAATACAACATTTTTCTTTGTTAAGGTAAATTTGTGGCATTGCACCCTTTTCTGAGGCCCTCTTAAAAGAATCTTTGTAAATCCACCTGCTTCATGATCCTGGAGCCCTGTTATTTCATAAGCCTGATGAAAGGTCCTTTCTGGCAAGCAGAGGGGGAGAGAAATCAAATCTAATAAGATGGATTGTGAAAGTGTCTTATTGATGCAATCACACACAGAGCTCCATGTTCATTAAAGAAAATATGAGAATCCCAAACTGCACACACACATGCACACACTTATAAACTTATTGGTAAGCAAGCACTGGTGGTAGAGACACTCAAAGGAGTGCTTCAGGCAGAGTGGAGCTTACTGCCATATGTAATCTGACAAAAATCTTGTGCTGCAAACCGAACTTCCAGCAACCAGATGTTTTGGGCTGTACTTCCCCTTCTCCCATTTTTGATGATTGGGCATAAGAATCTGTAATTCACAGTTTTGGGAGGGAGCTGCCCTAAATCAGCAACTTCATAGATTCCCCTATGAGATCTTCCTAACAAAGATCACTGGATTGTTTTCATTTGGATCCTGCGTTCAAGGTTAAACGATTATGTTCCTGTGTTGGTTTGCTTTTCCTTGAAGTGTCTGTGGCACATGGAACTGCTGGGCTTTTTCTTTTCTGAGTGCAATGGTACAATTACTAGAATTGAAGAAATCTGTGAGCTGTAAGAGGTGTCTACTGAAAAAGGGTCAAGAGCCTGATTCCTTGACAGGCTATATCACCCAGTTTTTATTAAAGAATCAAAGAATCAAAATATTAAAGAATATTTTACCTCCACTTTCCCAGCTAGGGAAGATGCACTTTCTGCCAAGCAAAAAGAAAGATGTAGGAGAAAAGAAACGATCCCTAACTTTAAGATTTAATGCACAAAGTGTACTGATATAATTTCCCTTATAAAAGCAGACACAGACTTAGTTCAACCAAGCACAAATATTCTACAATGCTGAATTCATAGTAACACAAAGTGATCGCTAGCTTTGTGGTTGGAGCAAGAGATACCCTTACTGTTCCTGGTTAAGCGTAGACATCAATTTTCTCTGACAATACCAACAGAGCAGACCAAGCCTTATAGAAAGCAAAGGACACAACCCTAGGAGAGATAATCTACACGGTTTTTCGTTTCCAGATGCCTATCAGCATGCAATATAATTTTTGAACTGTAAACTGTCCAGTGTCATTGATTGAGATAGGTGGCTATAGTGAATGAATGAATGAATGCAAATTATTCTCCTGCTCATTTTGTAGCCCAAAGCATCAAGCAAGCTATCACAGCTGCAGAAAAAATGTAAATGCGGTAAGATGCTCTTTGCACAAGGATTCATTTGCACTTGCTGGGCACGGGTGAAGGATGCCCGGTGCCTCTGAGGCCTTCCTATATTGTGAAACAGACATCCAGTGCCACTGATCCGTATACCGCAATTGCATTCCTGGTCTGGGAAAGAAAGACTGCACTTGAGGTGCTGTCATGTCTGCTGAAAACACAGGAAGGTAGAGAGCTCTTTTCGACCATACATGCCACATGCGTGATCTGGGTTGGTACATTACCTGCTTAGTAAGAGAGATTTAATTTCTAGACCGTAAAAAAGTGGAATAAGCAGTAGTGAATCCACAGCCATTTCCTGTCAAAGTGGGCCCCGTACAGTTGTAGCAGGTTCCATTATAGGGAATTTAGGACGGCTTATGAGCAATGAGCCTGCTTATTAATTTCAGTGGTTTGCAGGAGCTATTAGCAAGCCGAATCAACTCAGATCAACCCTGACTCCTGAGCAGGCTGTATGCAGTTTGCAGCAATATTAGGATACTTTGTTACTTTAGGTACCTTTGCGTCACTCCGAAAGTACAAGGCCGTGGTATTGATTTAAGCTTTAATAAGGGTCCTCAGCCATCCAGCCAACACGGAGATTTCCTTGTAATCTGACGGCAAGGCAGCATATTCCCTGGGCTGTGCTTCTCATCACCAGGCACTCAGCGCTACCCTTACAGGGCAATATGCTAACAAGCCAAAGCCAATTAAAAAACTGCCATTTTCATGAAGCTTCACAGTCCATCTTTCCATGCCTGGTGTTCATCATGCTGAAGCTGCTCGATGGCAACGCGGGCCCCGCGCACAGCACTTCCGCCTGCTTGATTACATGCATTTTATATACTGTCAATGGAGGATATTTCTTTATTGCATTCCAGGGCCTGGCCTTACTGAGCTTTAGCCCACTGCAGGTGTTAGAATTTATAAATAATCATTCACGTTGCTTCTCTTTATTTTATGATTTCATCGCCAATGTTTGTGCTACAAGCTAGCCATGCAGGAGGCAGAATTTTCTTCCAATTCCTACTGCAGACCATACATGATCTTCCCTGCAATTTATCAAAGAGAGCAAGAAGCACATAGCCCAAAAATGTTATTTAATGCACATCCCTGATAAGAGTTTTTCTGGGTGAACTACTAACCCTCATGGGCGGCGGATGGGGGAGACAATACAAACCTCTAGTAAATGTTCAAGAAATAGGGTAGATATTTTTAGAGTTGGAGCTTTACAGTTTTTATTATTTCTGGAATTTCCTTTTACTTCTTGTAGGCACTAAGGTGGGAGAGCCACGTTAGTATATGGCAGCAAACAATCAGGAGTCACCTTTTCCAATTAACATATTTTATTACGAGGCATGAGTCTATGTCTTTTAATAAAGTCTATCAGAAAAGGGGCTATTGGGCTTCAGTTTTGTTTTTTTCCTTCCTATGAAGGCAATTGACAAATTTCCTACTCCTGTATACCATTTTCCTTCACCTCCCAATAACGTGCAAATAATGCAAAAACTAAAAAAAAAGATTTAGAAACAATACTGGACTAAATTACAAAACCATGTAACAAAATATGTATTTTGAATGGTTTTCCAGTTTACTCTCAGCATCACGGTTTGAATTTTTCAGCAGAGAATTCTATGTGTGATGATTATGGTTTGATCTTCCAGGAAAAAGCAGGAAGTGACCAGACTGAGCTAGCTTTGATATAAACATATTCTAGATTCGAGCTGGCCATGTCACACGCCTCTGACATGCATGCAGCTCTTACCATTTTGCTTCAGCTCTGGAAAAAACCCCAGAATACTCACCTGCTCCAGTAACTGTGGATCCAAGCAATCCCCATCATCATTAAACAGGGTTTCCCAGCTCTCATCGGCCATGTTGTCAGTCTCGCTCTGACTTACATGATCAGTGCTGGTGTTAGTGGTCTCTTCCAAACTAGATGGCATACAATTTGTGGGTGGTTCTTCTCCTTTGTCTTCAGAGGGATACTGCAAGCTTGTACCCAGTTCCCCCAAAGATGGCTTTTCCACTCCTAAGGATGTTCCTGTTCTCTCCAATATACTTCCTGGACAACATGCCATCTTCTCCGAGGCAGACTTCAGAGACCAGCTGGCAGTCTCCTTGGAAGGACAAATTGGCTCCACACTGCTGCTGCTCTCAGGGCTCTGGTCAACCAAGTCCAAAATGCTTTCCACTGTTGTCACTGCAGCCTTTGCCTCAAATGTATCAAATTTATACTGGTCTGTCTCATGACACAGGCTTTTCTCCTGATCACAGTCACTATCCCCTGCCTGTAACTTTTCATCACCTGCTAACTTAAAGACACAATTGGGTAGATCATCTATCTTCTCAGAAGTCCTGTCTGAACAACTAAAACCTATAGACACATTTGAATTATCTGGAAGCTGCTCTGCATTCTCCATGAGGTTATGTGTCTCTGCCTGAATTAAAATGTTCCCACTACTATCAGCAGTCACGCCAACCTGATCAGAGATAAAGTTAACTGAACAATGGGAGATGCAACTCTCATTCTTGTCGCCATGCTCACTTGCTTGTGGTAGAGCAGGAACACTCTCCTTTGCATCTTCAACTCTATTACATTCCTTTGGCTCTACCACAGCACATTCTAAGATGCTATTGTCATTCATTGCTGTTTGACTGGAGTTGCTTTGCTCTATACATTTGCATGTATTATATTTGGTTATCTCCGTAGGAAACAGATTGCTTTTATCAATGTGCTCTAGCAAATCAGAGTTACTTATGTGTGCCAAATCAGAGTTTCCTTCCTCTGTGCAGATGGATGAACTACCCTTACATGTCTCTGCGTTATCTGGAATCCTCTTGTCTGCAGTTCCAGGTATACTGTTCTCACTTATTCCAGTCAATTCTGAACCACCTTTACTTAAAGGTTTTGTTCTGTTGTTCTTGCAAAGCAACTTGCTATCTTCGCTTAGCATTTTCTGTTCCAAGTAATTCTGCATTCCACCTTCACCTGGTCCTACTTCTTCTGAGACAGCTACTGCTCTCTTGGTCCTGCCAGTGACCTGCCTTTCTGATGGGCACATATGCTCATTTTTCCACGAGACGTTGATATTACTAATCTCTGGCTGGAAATCTGCCATTCTTTCCCCTGAGACAGCAGATTGTACAGTACAGTACTCATATGTCTTTGTTTCACTCACTCCAGTAAGAGTTGGGTCCAGGAAGCTGGAGGAAGGGAACAAGTCATGGGATATGGCCTTCTGATGGAACTTTGGACTCTTCTCTCCCTGAGCCTTTGTGCCTAGCTTTCTTTGGCAGAATGCATCATTATGGTTTGAGTCCTGGGGAAAAGTTCTCTCTTTCTGAGGAGACTTGGCATTTCCTTGATCATTCTGAAGCAGCCCTTTCCTAGTTTTAGGCTTTTGTCCTGCCTCACATGCTTTAACACTCTCCTTCTCTGGGGTGGAGCAGTGACTCTCCCTCCCACATTTGGTAGCCACAGAAGTGCCACTTTTTGAGACTGCCATCTCACGTCTTGCTCTTGGGATATACAGAGCCATGTCCGGTTTCCTAACTCGTACCCTGGTTTTGTCTGTATCTGGCTGCATGGTGTTATCAATAACTGTAAGAGAGAGAGAAAGACAATCAGTTCAGTGCAGCAGCAGTTATGTAAATTAGCACAATGTACTAATTAAAATAGAATTCATCAGAGCAGATTTGAGGTGGTAGTACTTAAAAACAATTGTTCTGAAATAAGGAAAACATACATGCAGAACCCAGAGAGTAAAGCAGAGCTGGGTTGTGCATGATATTGTACACAAAACAGCATCAGTAGTTGACATTCCTCTACAGAAAGCTCTATTGCTGAAATACTTTGGCATTTTGATCATTCTTTTGATCAATGAACTACTTGAGCATTTCTTATAGGTCTTGCATCAGATTTTGAGGCCATCAGATCTCCTTTGTGGTTTCCTTCTCTACTGCTAAACATTTTCTGATATTGCTCTCAAGAAAGGATAATCATGCCTAAATAAACCACAGTAATTTTGCACTAGGCACAAAAAGGAAGAGAAAGATATAAATCATGCTCATACGATGGAACCTAGTATAGCTTGTTATTTTTAAAAACTGGTATAAGTAAGCTTCAACCTCCTGTCTCCTGCATGTTGGTACCCTAATCCCAGCTGCTTCATACTCTAATCAAACTCCTCTCAGGGTTTTTATCAGCTTTGCCACTATCCTATAGGAAATCACAGTGGTGTTTGTCATAAGCTCAGCTATCCTTACAATACCTCAAATTCTATCCAAAACCAAAAGTTTCTATGTTGTACTTAAAATCCACATGAATACTTTTGTTCAAAAAGATTTTGAGAATAAGACAGTTACAGAATAAGTATGTTTTAGGATAGGAATAGGTATTCAATTTTATTCTATATTGTAATTCTAGTCTCTAGCCTCAAGGCTCAAGCTGCTGCAAATATCATTCAGTGTCTCTGCTCTAGAGTGGGAGAAAAAAAATCTCTTTAAAAATACCCAGATTTATTAACCTATACTCTGCACAACTGGCAATTCGCTTTTCTCTTTATTTAAACAATATGTGCAAATCTCCAGGATAAAAATCAGTCAAGACTCTCTTCTATTAATTAACAAACTAATTCTTGATCATGTTTCTGTAAGACACCCAATTTCTATTTACCCTATCACGTTTTAAATGTGTTGCATATTAACTGATTGGCCAGACTAGCAGATCTGAAGAAAATTGCTTTTATAGATGTATAAAAATTGTATAAATTTTGGAGCAATTAATGAAAGGAAGCAGAACTATCTCTAGAGGGTGATAAGATAATGTTCTACTGGGTCAGTGAAGACTAGGGAAATATTTACCAATTTCTGCATGACACAGAGCACCCACAAAGTTCAGAAACAATAGAAAACCTGCCTTATTATAGTTTTTGCTTATGTCCTTGTCTGACAGACTAGGGGGCAGACCAAAACTCAATGATAAGACTACACGTTTTGCATGCAGAAAGTGATAGGAAAGAGTTCTGCTCTTCTGATCAAAAGAATCACTTCAGTTTCAGTGGACAATACTGGCTGGATACAGCATACAATGGCCAGGTACAGATTAAACTTCCTGTTTTCCTACTTCTGAAAAAGAACCAATGAAGGTTCCTTGCCCAAAGGTTGTTTTTTTTTTTAAAAATTGAATCTATCATTATTTAGGGAAAATAGGAAACAAGCTATGGAAGCAGGATAATATTGTATAAAGAACTGAAAAGTCTTTGAGTTGAAGGAGTTTTCCATGGCTTGCTTGCCTGTTTCATCTGAAGAATTAGGTCTATCCTTCTTGCCTCTATATGGAGAAGAAATGGATACTTACTTAAATCTACTAAGCTTTATAAAGGAAAAAGGAATCAGAGTATTCCTCCTTCTCCTCCTATCTCCCTCCTTCCCCCTACCCCTCTTCCTCCTCCTCCTCTCCAAATGCCATGGAAGGGATTTTGCTGTGCCCTTTTCTCTTTTGCAATTGCATTCCCTTGGATATGTAAGAAGTGCAGTATATATATTCTAAACTGACAGGTTCCTAAGGGACAGATCTAAGCCCCTTAAGCAAAAGATCGACAGACTATAAAATGTCACATGTTCCAAAAATATATAGCATATATGGTATTAAATGATGGTTTACACATTAATAAGGCAAGAGCAAAGATACTGTATTGAACATACCACAGGTATATAAAGAGCTCGGTTTTATGCATTTATCTGTATCTCCTAACAACAGTTATTGAGCGAGACAGGATTTATGGCAGGATGGCGGTATTTACACAATGTGCTTTTCTGGTTCAACAATGGGATAAGTGTACTGTGAGAATATTACAGCTCAGAAAGTAGTAGGGCAGGAGAATATTCATTTTAATCTCCCAAACCCTGAGTTTATTCTAGTTTAACAATTCAAGGTGTTGGATTATTACCTATAAATCCCTATTTGGCATAGGGCTTGGCTATGTGAACATCATAACCCAATCAAAATGGGGAAGTTTCCTAATCCAACACAGTCAGTCCTCCAGGAAAGAGTTGGAGCACTTTAGAGAATAGTGAAGAACTAATAAAATAAACGAAACCTTGCTTGATTAACTTCTTGGAAAGATCAATGGATATCAATATTAACTAAGATACAATTACCCTTGCACTCATTTTGTTGACAAAGTTCAGAGTAAACAGGTGGTGATAGTCTAAGCCTACCTTAATTCATCCTAGCCATACCAACACAAAATGACATGATGTCAGATGCAAAAGACCAGCTTCACAAGTGAAGTTCCAATTAAACTGATATATTACTATTCATGCCTATGTACAGGGATCTACTCAAGTAACATTTAGCAATATTTTGACAGTAGATAAGGGTCAATGGAATTCAAGAGAGGTTGGACTTAGTCCATTTGTGGCTACCTAGCAACTTTAGGCTGATTCCTCTTTTGACTCCACCCTCAGGTTCCTTAATATAAATTCCCAGCTAGAAAATTTTCAACAAAGAATTGTTACAACGAACGAACAAAGAATTCAGGAAACGGAAGGTAAAACAGAAGAAATGGAAAAAAAGATGGAAGAAATAAAAGAAGAAAACCTCAGGATCTAACTACCATTCCTTCTCATACATCTGAAGAGGTTCAGAAACATCCACAAATGTTAGAAATGCATTCATCATCAAGTGTACACCTACAAAGAATGTTTTTCATTTGCCAGCTATCCATTTGGCATTTCAGCTCTGGATCAAACCCATTTTCAAACAAGGAAGAGAACAAAGAACTCTGGACATGCAGGGAATTTAATATAAATGCTTTGAGGATTCCGAAAGTATTAGAAATGTAAAGAAAATCTCTTTACATTTCCAATCCAAGAGATTCCAATCGTTTCTTTAAAACTTCCAGTCTTGGAGCACCCACCACTTCTGGAGGCAAGTCGTTCCACTGATTAATTGTTCTAATGGTTAGGAAATTTCTCCTCAATTCTAGGTTGATTCTCTCCTTGATTAGTTTAACCATGGACAAATGGACAAATTTACACTTGCAGCAGATTACAGCAGGCTAGTTTACCACTCTCGGCTCCTTGTTTTTAAGTTGAAACATTTTCTCATGATTCAAAGCCAAGAAAAAAATGCAAGGTATAATCTCCCTTCATTATAAATCCATATTCCCTTCCAAGACGGAAACAGCTATATTTGCTTCCTCTTATTCAATTCCCCTCAACCTGAAACCTAACCGCTACCCCACAGGCCCAGGTACTTGCAACCCCCTTCTGCCAGGGGATATTTATTTTTCATAAGCTTTGGCACAAACAGCCAAGGCTGTTCTCTGCCAGGCCCCAGGCCCCTATAAATATGCATCAGGTCACGTTTATAGAGACAGATGGCTTCAGGGTCTGTCCTCTCTGGTAAAGCTGAAGAAAGAGTTGGAGAAGGGTGTGGCCACATGATTAATCACTGCCCACTTGGTTTAGGGGTATTCATCATGGCCCGCTGTCAGGTAAATCACTGGAAAAAAACACCTCTCTAGTAATTAATGGGAAGTGACGGATGGACAGCCCCTGGGTCCATTAATCTGGACTATCAGCAGCACACCAAGATTATGAATGTCAGGATGTATAAACTGTTTACCAATCAATAGCACCAGAAATTCATCCAAGGTTCTCATTTCCGAAGCTCATCCGGTATATGAGGCTGTTTTTACCTTTTCCACCCAGCTCCTCTCTTTTCTTTTCTCCCCACCCTTGATTTGCAATAAAATCACCACTCAATTCACCCAGGATAACCTAAAGGGTGATATGGGGTCTGGAAGAAAAGGCCCGCAGCAAAGGAACTAAGAAAAGCCTTTCGGTTTCACCTAGGCACATAGATGCCCTCAAAGGGAATAGAACAGGGGTGTCAAACTCAAGGCCCGCTTAGGTCTGGCCTGCAGGGCCGCCCTGGAAACAGCGAAGGACTGGCTCGCAGTGCCTCTGCCAGTGAAAACATGCTCCCAATCTCCGTTTTTGGCTGGGACAGCCTCCTGCAACCCTCTGCCACGCAACCCTCCCGAGCACTGTTTTTGCTGGCAGAGGGTTG